>JALPQI010021063.1:0-26266 GCA_025490895.1 Thaumatotibia leucotreta
CATAAATTGTTTTTCCAAAATGACATACGTGGCGTACGACAAACGGATAAAATATGACGTAATCGTAAACTAAACCGTATACCGTAAAAAATTCATGAAAAAATAAATTAATAATATCTATAAACGTATTCCGAAAAAACAAATCAAATTATTTATTAACTAAATATTTTGATATGTACTTTTTATTTTTCGCTAATAGTCACACTACTTAATACTATATAAATTATAAATATTAGATGTCATATACCAAAGAAAAACGACCAAGATCACCTAATGTCCGAGGTGGGGATCGAACCCCCGTACTCAGCTTTCGCGGCTGATGCCTGTACCTCTCGGCCACATCGTTTAAATATCTATAAAATATGACGTAACCGTAAACCAAACCCTAGCCTTACCAGCTCCCGCTTATGCGTTGCGCCCGCTTCGCCTATGTTTCCGCGATTACGAAACGAATCAAGGGCAGGTCTCTTCCTCAGACTAATGAGGGGATGTAGAACACTATCGATACGTAATAAACCAACCTCCTTATTCATAAACGTCTGCTAACTTAGCAAGTGGCTAAGTATTGTTTGTCCCTTTCTGTCGTATCAATATGTCCACAAGAAGTCAAAGTTAAAACAAAATATTCTTTATTAAATTAGGCCCAGCAACGAGCGCTTTTGAATCGTTAAACTAAATAGCGAATGAGAGAAAACTAATCCCTTTAGAAAACATTCTAACCCTACACCCGCTGCCTGAGCCTGAGAAGAATCCGGCAAGAAACTCAGCGGATCTTGTTTTTTCAAATAATAGTATTTCACGTATTTAAGTCGCGCGCGTCGGGCTTTGGCCGAGGGGGCTCCGGACGCGGACCCTTTTAATGGGTCGAAACATGTCGAGCAATCATTGACTTAAATACGTGAGTAACCCGGTTCGATAATATTTTAATATGATTGAGTCTCACGTTAGTTATAACATCTACCATTCATCATTTATGAACAAATGAATAATAAATAAATAAACATCTTGAGATATTTTACACAAATCAACCTAGTCCCATGGTAAGCTCAATTTAGGCTTGTGATGTGAGTACCAAGCGACGATATGTATAAATGATAGATACATACAGATACTTAAATACAAAGACAACCACGACCAAGGAACAAATATTTGTGATAAATTAATACACAAAGAATGTCATCGCCGGGATTCGAACCCGGAACCTCCAGCTTCGTAGGCAGGGTCACTACCAACTAGGCTACAGAGGCTTGTAGGCTTGTAATAATTTGCTTCATAAAACGTCACTTTTACAAGAGGCCTAGAATTCCAATTGTTTGACTGTACATTGCTAATTTGCCGCGTGGTGACGGCAGTAAGAATACATTTGTCACCACCCCAACTCCTCCCGCGGGAGTCGTAAGAGTCGACTAAGGGATTGAAGTGACACTGACCATTCTTTGATTTGATGGGAAGTATCGTCATCATAGTGGACACATTACTGCGATCGTCAATCCGCTTGCCCAGCTTGGTGATTATGGGCATTTACCTCCTAATGCCCATAATCGTCTATAAGCATAGTTAGTAGAAGAAGCCTAAGTCCAGCTGTGGATTGAGATAGGCTGATGATGTGATATTGCTAATTTCAACTTGGTTTGCGAATAAAGCAATTTGCCAATGTTATATTCTTCATAAAACCATACAATTTCATAATAACGCCAAAATTTTATCTGCGCACGCGATCTTTCGCTAAAACGAGCATTTAGCGGCCATAAAAACCATAATGAACTGCATATGACGAAAGAACGAGAAATGTCGAAAATGTCGAAATCTCCGCATTAGGGCATTAAGAACAATGTCGAAAACTTTCTTTGTGCTGTATGGTGACCATGTATTGCCGATTTACGTGGGATTTGTCCTGTTTTGATTATTTGTACGTTTATTATATTTACTTATATGATATGCATTTATTTAATTCATAAGTCAATTACAATTTCATTAAACTAACTACATCTAAACATATCAAAATGGAAACAACGAAACAATAATTATAATTAAAAAAAAAATTAAAGGTACAATACTAAATCAACACTAAACTAATCGAACAACCCGCCCCGCGTCACTCCCGGCGCAAAAGTACCCATAACACTCGCAGCATTGCCGCGTTGAACCGCCATGGATAACCTTTGCACCAGAAATGACCCGGAGCGAGGGTCGAGGCCTCTGTCCCGCAAACGACGTCCCACATCTTTAAAGAACGCTTTTGCTTCCGAGCACCAACACCCCATCACCTCTACCGCCAATGGGACAAACAAATAACCCCCCAACCCTAAATATTTCTCCCGCTTCTTCATCGCCGCCAATTCTGCCGCAGCACCCGCCGACCGGACAGTCCGACCAATATGGGACACTTACTGGGGTTTACTTATATGTGTATATTTATTAACGTGTTGTAATTAATAAACTTGTTTATTTTATTTCCTTATTTCATATCTGGCATCACCTACTGTTTTTTTACTGGTTGCATTGTTTCATTGGTCAAAGGTTGTCTGGAAGAGATCGCTCTTTAGCGATAAGACCGCCTGTTGTGTTACCTCTGCCTTTAAGATTCTAGTGTTATATTCTTTTTTTTGTTACGAGGTGTGCAATAAAGAGTATTGTATTGTATTGTATTATATTTGTATATGGCTTGACTGATGTATAGTATCAGTACGATTTCATATGGATATTTGCCATATGAATTTGTAGTCTTGAGCACCCAATATTTTGGCATTGTTGTAAATGCTATATTCTTGGAGTAACAGGCGTAGAACGCATTTCCAACGTAAAATATCGTGTACTTGACTCTAGAAAAAATGTATATGCCCAATGTGCAACACAATTTAGATCTAAAAGTCTCGTCCAATATACAGCTCAATTATCTTGATTAGTCAGTTTTAAATAGTACTAAATGTACAATAACATGCTGAGCATGCGTTTTTCGTAGGCATTATGAGGATATATTCATAGATTTTAATCAAAACAGATCAATATTGTTACTTTGCAAGCCAATTGTATATTTATGCGAATTTATTAGGGTGTTTTATGTCTCATCGATCGTCCTTCTGGACAGTCATTGTTTAACTAGGGGCACGAAAAAACTGACATACATACCCACCTACATACATGAACCTCGAATATAATTAACTTCTTTTTTGGGCTGTCGTGTAAAAACAACACACATTGCGAATCACACATCATTTTGTTATGAACTTGAACAATATCGTAATAAACGCTTTTTAAAGTTACTAACACGTGACTGGAGTATGAATGTTGTTTTGACAATTTTAAGTGTTAAAAATCTCAACAGTTGAGAACATTCCGTTACCTAATATAATGATAATGTACTATTTTTTACTTATATTGTAAACAATACATAATTTGTTGACCTTGTCTATGCCTTTCCCAATATTGTCAACGAAAACAACGCTATTTACACCAAAACAACCATTGTGTATGTGTCGTAAGTCGTTAAAAAAGTTTAAAGTTAATGTCCCAAAAAATTTAAACTCATGGTCACCGTACGTTTGACTTTCATTCACAATTGTTCTTTATTGCTCAAAGTCGCACGCATCTCGAATACATTACGCCAGAGAAGACTCGTGGGTACGGTCGGCTCTAATAATATGTGTACGATTTTGATCCTTATATCTTTGACATACGTTCCGAAATGTATACATATTATTAGACGTGACTGTACACCATTGGCTTGGGATAACAATGCTACCTACCAAAATATGTATACACATTTTAACTTATGTCTAGAGCTTAAGGTCTAAAATTGTATACATATTTATACACCTGACTGTATCACAGAGAGATAAGTAATTTGATAACAGGTCGTAGTATTTATTCAAGTCAGTCTCTGTAGTTGGTAGTGACCCTGCGTGTGCCGACCGTCAGAATTAAAAAAAAAGTAAACAAATATGGCTGACTTCCCATAACACATTGCACGCAGAGCAGATGGTCGATGGGGTCGAAAAGTGCTCGGAGTGGAGACAACGGCTAGGCAAACGCAGCGTAGGACGTCCACCCACAAGATGGACAGACAACCTTATGAAGGTCGCCGGGACACGCTGGATGCAGGTCGCATCTAACCGGTATATGTGGAGGTCCAGAGGGGAGGCCTATGTTCAGCAGTGGACGTCTTATGGCTGAGATGATGATGATTCCATAGCATTTGACGTCTTTGAAACATCGTGACACAGAAATGCACAAACACTTTCGCAGAAATATTATTGCTATAATACCAATAAATATCAATAATTTTAACTAAAAATGTATGTGAACTCAATGTGTAAGATTTTAAGCTCGTAATAAAAGCAAGGTTGTGTTCTAAAAGTGATACATATAGATACTTAAATAGGTACATAGACATCCATGACCAAGGAACAAATATTTGTGATAAATAAATACACAAATAATGCCCTCACCGGGATTCGAACCCGGAACCTCCAGCCACGTAGGCAGCGTCACTACCAACTAGGCTTCGGAGGCTGACAACTGATGTTATTTTGGAACTTTTAAGACAAACGCACAGTCTAAGACTCCAGTGCTTATTATCAATAAAAACTAAACGCTAAGTTAATTTAGCAACACTAAACATATCCGGCATATAATTGTGAAGAAAATGGCGTTTCTTTTAGACAATTTGCATGTTATTAGCATGCGGTAAGAGTTTATGTAATTTACAACATAATATTCTGTGACCTAGATGTTCAGGTATTATGTTGATTTAAAGCATCGTAAAAATTATGGATATTATACCTAGATTTCTTTCTAGCACAGACTAGCATATCTCGATAACTTCAACGTGTATACACCGTGTTTTTATTGATTTCCGTTAAATAGGACAGGTTATTTGGGACATTAATAGAAGTTGCCTAGTATATTTTTGTTTAATTCGTGTAATTTTTTTTTCGTTTTCATACATTGAAATAGCAAGTGTGAGATAACCTTAAGAATAAGATCTCAGGTGACTGACGGCACATGTCAAAATAAGTTTCATTGGGATGTAATAATAATAAAGGTTGACACGTGTTCAGTCATTAAACTTATTTTTTAATAACTCAATATCAGTAAGAGTTAAAGTACTAGTTTTTTAGACAAATTGATTATTTTTGACCTAAATAAGCTTCCCTTTAATTTAACGGAAATCAATAAAAACACGGTGTATGTCGGAATTAGGTACTGTTTAATAAAAGAATTAAATTACTAATGTAACACCTATGTTGATCATACTGAAAGTTTCGGGAATGACCCACTTAGAGATCAACCAGGGTCAGACAAAAAATATTTTCTGAAAATATTGATCTTTAGTATTTTGTGGAAGTATAATTTATTCGGTTCCTGTATTTTAGGATATCATGTCATTTGATATTTGTGTTTCGGGCGATTTTACGATTTTCAGTATGGCCTCAATCAACGATGAAGCAGAAATCGACTTCGACGAGACGAAGGTGCATTCAGACCAAGCGAATATTCGCTATTCTAACCTCCCACTCTTCGAAATTCGATCGTTACACAAAACGTGATTGGTTGATTTTGTAGAGCGGGGGATAGAACAGCGAATGCTCTTTTGATCTGAATGCACCTTTAGATCGTTTTTTGGTAGGTCTTCCCCTGTAGGACTACATGTAGTAGTTAAATATGTATAAGTATCTGGTGAAAACAAAACTTCCATGCACACTTTTCGGACATTTTGGGAAATGTGGTGGAATTGCTTAGCATCATTGAATCAAAGTCAAAGTCAAACTATCCTTTATTCAAGTAAGCTTATTAATAAGCATTTTCGAATCGTCTGACATTATCAAGAGAGAGAAAAAAATCTACTACTGGTTCAAACCCTACACCGTTCCTGAGAAGAACCAGTAAGAAACTCAGGTGGACTTATTTTTTCAAAACAGTATAATAATACATCTTATTTTTTTTTAACTCGTTTTTTTTAAATATATTTATTTTCAAAACTACAATTTATGTACATAGATTAAATCTAACTAATCTACTTAACCTAACCTATATCTAAGATTGGCCCTTGTGGCATTGTACCGAGGATGCTGGCGGCATTTCCTCGCTGTATCGCAATACTGATGCGTTGTACGAGGAAGTCGCCAGCTCTTCGGTTTTTAGTTACATCAACCAGACGTTTCGCGATCTCAGCAAACAATTTGCGTGCGCTGGGGCCCCAAGAACCTAACGTTTCTACGCCAAATGGTACAAAATCGTACTCTTTGCCAATCTTATTAAAATAACATGCATTAAAGAATTTATTACATAAAAAAAATGATTTTATAAAAAAGAGAAATAAATAAAGGATCATAATATTAAACAAAAATAATTATAATTATAATTGTTATCTCTACCAGCATACCACTTTTTATCTATTCGAAGATATAACAAATGTACTAACAAACTGTTTGAGAATTTCTCCTAAATCTTAACCCTCTAATGCATATGAAGCCAAATATGGTTTCATTGGTTTTGGACTCTATTGACTGCTGTTAGGGTTCAAATTTGAAATGCATTTTTGCCTGTCTTATGCATTAGAGGGTTAATCAACTTTAATTTCATAGAAAGGCAATAAATACATGAAAACGTTAAAAAGTATCTAACTACTTAGTTGAGGCCACTGAGATCCGTATCTTGTGGCAGGGTTCCCATAATGCTGGCTGCGTTCCCCCTTTGGATGGCTATACCTATCCGTTGTGCGAGGGACGAGCCAGATTTGGGATCCCCGGTGACCTCAAACAATTTTTTGGATAGCTAGACTAGTAGTTCTAGTTTTCGGGCGTCTGAGCACCACGAATAATAGGGATGATGACTGAAGTTAAAATAAATTAGTTCACATTATGCACGACATTATACACGAAGAAATTATTACTAAGATGTAGATTGCAGTAGTTTTTGTACAGAACTTCTATTTAATAGATTGAAAAGAACTTAAAAGAATACGCCTACGAACAAATAAAACATGGAAGCCGCACGCCATAGTAATTTTAGTTGTCACCCCCTGTTCAATGCATCACAGCAATGAATTTGAATGTCAACCTATAAACATTTAAACCGCCATTTAAAAATATTTGTGATTGGCCCATCAAAGTTTTGATTGGCGATATTCTATAAACATTTGTCAAAGATGTTGCGCCGGAATATGCGCGGTGTCACGAAAAGCGCTATGTCTTGCCCATCTTGGCACAATTGTACAATTGGTTTTGGGGGCATCTTTGAGCTAGCGTTAGACGTCCATGTTATATGTGGTCGCAGGAATACGCTATTTGGCAGTACTCAAACGTGACGTCAATTTTGAGTATTTCACATAAAATTTCATAGTGGTGATCGTTTTGACAGTTTGAAAAGATGCTGATTTGACTTGCCAGTCATCATGCCTATTCCATATGTGATTACTAAAATGGACGTATCCGAAGCCCTAATGACAGTTGTTTATATTTTGAGCCCAGCTGATCGGCCGGCGGCGATGCTGTAACGATTACATCAGAGGAGAAAGTCACCTACTGACCAAGTTACGTCGGCGTGGTGGCGCCAGCCACAGACTGTATATGTCAAGACGAACTGTCAAATGTTTGGTGCGAGGCTAATTAATGATGTCAAATGTCAATGGAGTTACTGCAGGGGAAGATGCTGCGACCATATATGACATGGACGTCGATTCATACGACGACGTTCATTTAGACCAAACGAGTATTCGCTCAATCTATCCCCCACTCTACGAAATTCGTCCGTTAGTCGAAATGCGTTGATTACGTAGAGTCCCCACTCATAGAATAAGCGAATGCTCGTTTGGTTTAAATGTACCTACCTAAAATCCAGCACAAATATGTCCCCAAAAACAATTGTTTAATTGTGCCAAGATGAGCCGACATAGCGCTTTTCTTATCACCGCGCATATTTTGGCGCTTTGACAAATGTTTATAGAATTATAGCCAATCAAAACTTTGATGGACCAATCACAACTATTTTCAAATGACGGTTTAAGTTTTTATAGGTTGACAGTATTCATTACCGTGATGCATCGAAGAGGGGGTGACAATTGTCCAGTAAAATTCAGGACCGTTTTTGAAAAGCAATTTAGTACGGCGTGCGACTTCTATGTTTTATTTGTTCGTAGTTCTACACTCTCTACTCGCTGTTCTAAGTTTTTACATGATAACCGATATACAGGGTGTTTTTTTTTCGACCGTTCAAATTCTACGTAGTGAATGTGTAGGTCATACTGACCAACTTTTACTATGGGGACAAAGTCGAAATCGCGAAAAAAAAATCAGCTGTTTCATACATTTCGGCCGGCGTAATGTCGCCAATTTGTATGAAACAGCTGATTTTTTTTTGCGATTTCGACTTTGTCCCCATAGTAAAAGTTGGTGAGTATGACCTACACATTCACTACGTAGAATTTGAACGGTCGAAAAAAAAACACCCTGTATAGCTAATAAATGTATTGAATGACAGATGCGAACGAAAAGTCACGTGTCCATTTCTAAATATTTATCAACTTATAATCAATTTATCAACTTAGGTAGTGGACACGTTCGCCAAAAGATAGGGAGCCTTTAAACATCCCGGCAGTGTCCATGAAGAGGATCCTCTAAATGGGTCGAAACATTTTGAGCAATTATCGACTTTAAATTACGTGAGCAACCCGTTTGATAAATATTTAAATATGTTTGAGTCTCACGTTAGTTATAATTCTAAAAGTGACCATTTCCATACATCATTAAGGTCACGTGACTTATCGCTTATCGTATACGATTGCAGAATGACATCTTGGCTAAACCCAATCTTCTCTTGTTTTTCGTTTGGGACATAATAAAGCCACTGTATACTACATTGTCGTAAAATTCTAAGATTGTATCTAGACAGTTATCTCATCGCAAAGGGTCGAGCAGGTTTTCCTCCCTAGTGACATAACGGCATTACGGCATTTAGTTTAGATGCGAGACACGCATTCGCCCAGCTTCCTAGCTTGCCTAATCCTGCGTTAAGGTATTTACAGTACTACACCTATATCGTCTACGACGTAGCCTAGTTGTTAGATAACGGTAAAAGATAAATAATCACTAAATTAAACATTAAATTAATTAATTGAATCAGGCGTTACTTTACAGAAGTCCATATTAAAGGATGAACATTATTGCTTTGCTCTTCCGCGATATAGAACGTGTAGTTAATTAGTGTAACCCGCTAAAATTACTTGCGTATTTTTTGCATGCAATTAGCTTTCCCACCCTCCCGCCGCAAAAATAAATACGCAAATAACAATAACAAACCACCACCAATAACACTATACTCGACACGTGTTTCGCCTCTCTATGAGGCATCATCAGGAGTTGACGATGTTGTCGGTCTGGTGCATGGCACCAAGTCGAGATATCATGATGGGATATTGGAGAAATCGGTTAAAGTCGATTTATTAAATTTCTAATCTTGTGTTATCCCTGAATTTCCATGACCAGGAACCAATCTATAACTTATGAGACTCCAGGATGCTTAGCCAAGTTGCCAATCGCTAGCGCTTGGTAGCCTATCGTAGTTTTCCCTCTCCGTCACTCTTGCATATTAGTGCGACAAAGACGGTTAGCTGCCTTTCGTTTACGATTGACGATTAAGCGTTAGCGATTAGCAACTTGTTTAAGCACCCTGGGAATCTGAATGGGAATAAAGATCTCACCCTGACGACGTCTTCAAGCCTAATACCATACACGACTTCTTGGCTTTCTGGAGCCCATTCGCGTTTCATCATCAGCCTATGATATTCCACTACTGGACGTAGGCCTCTCCTATTAACTATGCGTATAGACGCATTAGGAGGTAAATGCCCATAACCGCCACGCTGGACAAGCGGATTGGCGATCGCAGTAATGTGTCCACTATGATGACGCTGCTGCCCATCATCAATCTTTTATGAAATCACTAGTAAGTGATACTTCAATCCCTTAGTCGACTCTTACGACACCCGCAGGAGGAGTTGGGGTGGTGACAAATGTATTCTCACCGCCGTCACCACACGGCTATTCGCGTTTGGTGCATGCTAAATCGGATTAGGACAGACGTTGGGAACTGTGCTTATCTGTGGTACAAATGGAACTGGTGCGAATCACCGGCATGCCGGTGCAGAGCACCCGGGCTTATTTCGTACATTCTCTGGGACCAGAGCAATTCCATACTCGAAACGTCAGAGGCAGTTCCGGTCGACCCGAAGTCACCACGCGGCCGGACAAATAAACAAACAAAATCAAAAACATAACATATAACCCACATTTTCACTGCCAGATCAAGGTTAGATAGCGCACTGAATAGCATATACCTGCCCTCATTATATTCATTATTATTCACACCATTTAGCTATCATGTAATGTAACGTTATGTAATAGCTCGTGCGAAGTTTTACAATGTCTTCCGCATTATAATAAGCCTGGTAATCGATTGCGTAGCCCTTAGATATAACACACCTACATTAACTAGTTACACTGTGTAAATATGTACCATTAATTAAACCATTCATATCTAGAAATGTACCGAGGAGAAGTTTCATAAGTTGCGAAACTTCTATAGATAATTTTCTCGGCATTTAAAATTTTACAAGCAATCTAATCATGCCAAAACCGTTTTTGTAATATCTATATTTCTTATTATCTTAACAATTGTAATTTTTAAGCGTTAATTTCGTTATTAACGATTTTCACTTTCAAACGTATACGTATACCGGGCTCTTAATAGTTAAAGGTTCTTTATACCCACTAATGACCGTGCAAGAATTTTTTGAGCAGCAATTCTGCCCTACTATATAAAAATAAAATTTAATACAAACATGCACCTTAAATTCTATAGTTGACGATTCCATTTCCAAATGCCTCTATTTTTGAGATATCGCTAGTTCGCTTAGCAGGGCAGAATTTATAGCTAGATAATTGGTTACGACTGATTTGAAATAATGTGGTATCCGCATTTAAAAGTACATAATTCTCAAGTAGGTAAAGTTTTAATTAAACCTAGTGTTGCATTACGTTGCGGGTAAAATATTTTGCTTAGAGGTTTTTTGAGGTGAACGATTTATCTATCTCAATTGTAATATTTTTAACCAAGCTTTTATTTAATTGAATTATATTCTTTAAATCTACAGTATCAAACAAACCTTTTGGGTCACATCTGGTGTAATTTTTAATTAAAATTCTAAAACAATAACATATTTACGAGCATTATATATTTTAATTTATTATTAAGGACCTGGGTAATTTTTAAGTCAAAAATATACAACACTTACGCACAAAATATAATTGTAAAGTATCACTATACTAAAACAAAATAAAAACTATAATCGAAAACATAATTATTGTCTTATGTTTTAGGTTTTAGTTTTTATTTCGTATTATTTTTGTTTTTATTAGTTTTAGTTTAGTAATACTTTACGGGTGAATGGGGCTTAGGGACTTAAGACAAGTACGAGGCAAGGACAATATGATTTTTACACAAACCGTTTGCAAAATGTAGGTTAAACTTGCAAATACATATAACAATGAAATTGTCTATAATATCTCAGATAAATAGGCAGCTTATTTATGTAATAGTCTTGAAATAAGCCACATTACGTTAGTACCTTCAAGCATGAAGGGAGTAATGAGTAATGACACAACATCCGTTGTAGCAACATCCCTTGTGAAGTTGTGAGATTACATGTCTTGGGTCTAGCATTAGTCTGAGTTCTGAAGTCCTTGAAAATGAGGTCACAATCTGCCAATGAGGTTTTCGATGGGTTCAAAAATGCCCCCAAACACAATTGTTCAATTGTGCCATGATGGGCAGGACATAGCGCTTTTCTTAACACCATATTGCATATTTCGGCGCAACATCTTTGACAAATGTTTCTAGAATATAGTCAATCAAAACTTTGATGGATCAATCACAGCTAGGTATTTTTAAATGGCGTTTTAAGTTTTTATAGGTTGAAATTGAAATTCATTACCGTGATGCATTGAAGCGGGGATGACAATGTCAACTAAAATTCAGGACCGTTTTTGAAAGGCAATTTAGTATGGCGTGTGGCTTCCATGTTTTATTTGTTCATAGTGTGGCGTAAAGTATAACGAAGTGTCAAAATAGATACGCGAATTTATGTTGGTTTATTTATGCTAACTGTTGAAAAGACAACATACTGCGTTGGTACGGTCTAATAATATGTATTCGATTTTGATTCTTATGCCTTTGACATACGTTCCGAAATGTATACATATTATTAGACGTGACTGTACAAGGCTATCGGGGAGAGGACGGAAAATTTACGTCAGCATAGTACATCCTCGTTGAACTTGAGTGATTTTGACGGTAGAAACACGATACTAATGTTAGGTTTTGTTAATCGATGGCTCTTCCGCTCATTTCCTGCTGTCATAATTTTGTAAATATGAATCAACAAGACGATTTCGTTGTTTTCTTAACGCTAATCGACCTAATTCCACGGTAAGCTCAATTAAATGATGTGGATGGGTGAATATCTGAGCGTTTCAACCGCCTACTTTTGGTGGTATCATTTTTGCCGAAGTTTCTAAACGTCTCAATGTTGTACTTCGTCATTTGTATAAGGTACCGTGCCTCCTGCAAATGACAAAGTAGCACCTTCAAGGAGAACATAAGGAGAAGCCTTGTAAGGCACTTATAAGGATATGGGAGCGCTACAGAGTATAATAGGTGGCACACCTAAATAATTAAATATACAAGGTGATAAATCCAAATTGATATGTAGGTATTCCGCGCTCTAGTAGAAAAGGAAAAAAAAAATCAAATACAAAAATTTACATTATTCCATAACACAATCTTGGTTTTATTACCAACTTATAACTTTAAACCAGTAGAACAAAGAGAAATAATGGCCTGGTGAAGGTCGAAGGAGTCCGCTGGATGCGGGTGGTGCAGGACGGGTCATCTTGGCAATCTTTGGGGGAGGCCTATGTTGAGCAGTGGACGTCTTTTGGCTGTAGTGTTATTCACTAAGGAAACTGCCTTACTGTCAGCTTTGTGTCAGCGCTGCGGCAGCGTCGAGCCTAAAAATGGTATTCACTAATGTACTTTAAACGACACTAGTGCTCGGCGACGAATGTGGCGTAAGCTGGAACTACACTGCGTCGAGAGTTTGACGTTTAATGTACGAACTTCGCATTCTCTAACGAAAAACAGCGACGAACTCGCCCACAACCTCGCTCACAGCCTCGATTCCTAATGTCAAATAAAACAACTAGGATTTTAGACAAGGCTGTCTCGACGTCGAGCTCGTTGACGAACGCAGCGTCGAATGTGTGAATAAGAGAATAGCATAGCTGATATGATGACGATGATGATTGCGCATGCTCTGCAAATTGTACTAACTTATCCATAGTACCAAGGCAGCTAATATGTTTCTACCCAAGCGATAGTCGGAATTGCAATTGTCGGTAAAACCTATCCGAGACCACAATCGTGAAAGTACGGATCGAGATGCAGTGAGATTGCTTCCTACTAGCGATAGATAGATGATATAGCTAGTAATAATCTTTTACTTTGTATAGGGAGACCAATACTCACCAAATTAAAAATATAAAAAACCGACTTCAACCGATTTCTCCATGATCCCCGATTTGTTTAATCTTTGGTTTCCTCAAAGCCTACTTTCGGAATGCAAATTCTTGTAAATGAATGAAAATTACCAAAAGCGCCTTACACACATGTATCTATAACATTTGAAGAGATCCCTCGATTTCTCCGAGATCCCATCATCAGACCCCAACTTGGTGCCAACGGGATCAACTCGGGGTTATACACGTTCGATCACAATTTTGTTTTTATCGGTTCACGATTCTCGGAGATATCAGGTAACATGCATGCAAAAAAGCATTCGAACCTCCTCCTTTTTTGTCGGTTAAAAAACAAATACAACAAAAAAAATTCAGTCGAATTGAGATCCTCCTTCTTTTATTGAAGTCGGTTAAAAAGTCAGTTCATTCTCGTCTGTAAGGTTTTGGGACTCCGTAAAGCGGTCTAGAACCTTTTAGACGTTTCAGAAGTGTCGTACAATTTTCAAAATTGTACAATTTATGTACATAAATTAAATCTAACTGACCTAACTTGATTTAAGATAATCCCTAGGTTGTGACATTGTACCGAGGATGCTGGCGGCCGTTCCTCGCTGTATCGCAATACTGATGCGTTGTGCAAGGATAAAATTTTGAAACCATAATATGTTTTTCGGTTACCGCGATAATATTATTTCTTAAAAAAAATCTTGTTTTTTCAAGTTAAGTTCTTTTTAAGATCTAGTTTTTTACTTCAATATTGTAAGTTAATTTATAATGTTAGTCTTAAAATAAAACTTTTTAACGGATTAGGTATATATAATATTGTAATTTAATTACACCCCGACGTTTGGAACAATTTTAGATTTCTTGGTCTAAGAGTGACTGAAAATGGGGGAAAAATTGTAGATCCACCTTCCTCAAAATAAAACAATAAATACAAAACTACCCGCAAACAAAATACACTAAACTAAACCACAGACTATAAATTTTAATAGTGGTTGTACTTACTAAATTGGCAAAATAAACTTATTATTTATCACAAGTATAATAAATTAGCAAAAGTAATATTAAAATATTAACTTACATAAAATTAAACCTAAACAAAACCCTAAAAGCTATCCATCCAAATTGCCCCGATTGGTTCCCGACGCAAAGGTGCCAATCACGCTCACAGCGTTTCCGCGCTGAATCGCGATGGACAGTCTATGATAACATAAACAAATAATAATCTACGCAGGTTCTAACGAAACAAAGATTTTTATGATGAACAATAATGTAATAAATGCATTCGGCGGAAATCGAACTCGGAAACTCCTGTTTCGTAAAGAAAAGTGATTACCAACTAGGTTGATATAAAAAGGAAAAGCGACATACTTAAGGAATTAAGGCAATCTCTACCAGTCAACCACTAGGCTGAACAGGGTGCTTAGCCAAGTTGCCAATCGCTAGCGCTTCATCGTTAATCGCAGCTAACTGTCTTTGTCGCACTAATACGAAAGAGTGACAGAGAGGCAAAACTACGTTACGCTACTAAGCGCTAGCGATTGGCATCTTGGCTAAGCACCCAGAAAGCGTTCGTCTGATGCAGGATCAAATATCTATGCCAATAATTAAAATGAGACTTATTTGTAAGTTCTTGCAAGGCTAAATTAAGATTTAATTTATTCCATACATGCTCATTAACATAATTCAGAGACGGGAAATCAATAATTTCGTTCCCTCGAAGAATGAAATAATTATGTAATTCAATTATGAGGGTAATCGTTGTTCGAGCAATTTTAATGATTTAAAGTTTTAAGGATGTTAATTAATAAGTTTATAATGAGTAGTTTTATTTTGTGGGACAGCTATAAAATTGTCTTATATATTTTTTTTATTGTATTTTTAAGTATCTGGATCTAATATTTAAATGAGTAGAGTCTTCATAATCAATATTCTTCATACATCGAGGCTTACAATCAAGAAATTAAAGTAATAGGGATGATGACTGTAGGTAAAATGAATTATTTAACATTATGCACGATATAATACACGAAGAAATTATTACTAAGCTGTAGATTGCAGTAATTTGCAGTTATTCTGGAACGGTTATCTCCTAAAATATTTCCTTTCAAAAAATCTATCTTTTACGATCCTAATTCTTTTTGAAAGACCTATTCAACGATACCCCACACTAATGGATTATAGCAAAATAAAAAAATCATCTCCACTTGACTAAAAACACTTGACGAAAAAACTTTTTTTTTACATTTTATATATTTTACCACTTTGTCGACGTGATTAATATTTATTTATTTAAACTTTATTGCACAATAAAAAAGTACAAATGGCGGACTTAATGCCTTAAGGCATTCTCTAACAGTCAACCATTGGGCAAAAATAAAGGTTTGTGTGGTGCAGGCTTTTGTATTCGATTGTATTAATATGTATTTATAACTGTACCAAATTGCAAAATTCTAGTACTAACGGTAACTGAGCTATGCAGCGGTAAGACAGGCGGACACACGGATAAGGCGAAGCTATAAGAATTCCTACTTAATTACGGAACCCTAAATATAATAATCGGCTCACGACTCTCGGATAGTCTCCATGGATGTCGATATCAGTCCTTTACCCTTTGACTTCTTTATTCGTAGCTTTGTTTATTTACTTACGAAATTTATTTAGAATTGTAGGTATTCTTGTGTATTTATAAACAAATGTATCATGCAACCTTGCTTGATCGTTCACGGTTCAATAGGTGAAAAACATTGCTTTCTCTCTACGCACTCCAAGCGTGGTTTTACATACTCCGTTCCGATATCGGATGTAGGTTAGAACAACTCTGTTTTGCCAAGATTTCACTTAAAATTTAACCTTAGTCCCGTTGCCTATAGTTGCCGATTTTTAAGAATGAACTTTTGACAGTCAGACATTCCTCATATTGTAATCTCTCTGTTCGCGGTTCCGGCCGCCTCAACCAACGCGGGGGTCCGTGCTCCGCTGCGCAGAATGTGCCAAAATTACAACAAAGACTTCGTCTCGGTTGACATTTTTAACACTAGTAGTGCCAATTTTAAACGTAAGGTCTACGCACTGTCATGAAATATCTGTGCATAACTTCCTAGTAATTCCCTGGTACCTATATCAAATACGTAGTTTTAGTAAGTCTCAAAAATGTATCAACATTAACTCACTGTTTCTAATGATCCTATCATACGTATTAACGTATTATCTTGATCGTATCCATAACATACTGTATTAATACTGTAGTATTATTATTCTTACTTATGTATATCCGAAAACAATGCCACTTAAATCTCTTGTGCTTATGTCTTAGTGGGAATTGTTTCAGGATGTAGGTAGGATTTACTTTGTAAATAGCACTTCATTTACTTTCTTGTATCTGCCTATGTTTGTTTTTTCCCCAATAAATAAAATAAAATAAAATGTGCAAAATTGACCAATTACGTTCGTATAATTCGAATTCGGAACACTACATTCGGAGCTCCCACAGGTTCGGTCCGCTCCACGTCAGTGGAGCCGCACCCTAAGGCTCACCATTTTTCCGATCCATTTGTGTAAGATGTCTCAAAATATTTATTTTTATTTAACTCATTTTACAAATAAAGGTTAAATAATTATATGCACCGTTAAATTCCGACTCGGACAGGTCAGTGTAAACAAGGCTTGATCATGCATGATCTTCATACATAACATTCGGATATCCGCACAGGAACACAATCGATTACATTCAATACTTATCTAATAATTCAGTGGGCGGTCAGTATGCTACTATGTTACATCTGCAGTGGACGTGTTAAAAAAGTGCGAAATTTAGAAAAAAATCGGTTAAAAAGTGATTATGCTGTTTTATTTCGGTTATGGCTGTAGATTATCTAAGTGTTGTAAGGCAGTGAAAAGTATTGAACAAAATTAAATAGTAGTAGTAGTAGAAATGATATAATACATAAAAATAATTAACATAAAGACTTAAATTTTATACACGGTGCTCGCGAGCATTGCGAGAGATTTTAACTATGCATTCTAGACATCAAAAAAAACAAAAAATATTATGAGACCTAATGCCAAATTCCACAAAAAAATATTCTTTTTTTTACTTTTTCAATATTTTTAATATTTCCAATATTTTTATCATAACAACAACTTGTTAAAATATTTTTTTAAATGTTTTTTTAGGGACAGGTTTTTTGTCAAGTCTATTCTTATTTTTTGATTGTCAGGCAAAAGGTGTGTTAATATTAGAACACATTGTGGTAGCATTGTAATCAAAAAGAAGTTTTATGACGAGTTACGTCGAAAAAAGGTTAATTATCTCTGGAACCAAGCCGATTCCAGGAAATTTTATATAACATTAAATACTGTAAATATGGTCAGGAATACAGTATTAAAATCTTTCGCAATGCTCACAAGCACCGTGTATAAAATGATAATGTTAAAATTAAAAAAATAAAAATGCATTCTAAAAATAAATAAAATTAAGCTTAAAGTATACTTTTAGGATTTAAAGAATTGCGTATCGAAGTTTAATTCTGATAATTTTTACTACTGACAATTTTTTAGATACTTCATTGATAGCTTTCTTCGACAATTAATTCGACATAGGATCGAAATAATAAAGATTATTTTGCAAAACGCGACTTAACTGTATAAAATATATTTCGGAAATTCCAGCTTTGGAACCACGAGTACGAGGCCACACTCGAAACGTCGGAGGCAATTTTCAAAGCATGTTTAGCCGGATTTCGCTAAAGTGATATGTGAAAATCGTTAAAGTTTGACAAAATAAATGGGATATTCTTATGGAAGTATGGAAAACGAAAGAACTATCAGTAATTTGAGGTTACTGTGATGTGCCAAATTAAAAATGAATATTTTAATCGTAATCTTAATGTTTCTGCTTGCGGAGTTCACAAGTGAAGTGAGGATTATAAGACTGATAAGAAGGAGCGAGAAGAAAATACCGAAATTGGATTGGGAGAACTATAAATTTGATGGTAAAAGTAATCACTATGAAGTAAGGCACTGTACTGCTGGGATCGGAACCGGTTTTTTAGAAAAACCTCGGAATACCCCAATATTTCACCATGTTTCGTACTCTTGTATTTTTAAATTGCCCCATTAACGAAAAATGTATATACCGAACAACGAAATTAGAACCGTTCTTTTGTATGGGAAAAACCGGTATCGGATTCCTGCTATACTGAAATAGGACCATTTTGTAACACTTTTTTAATCTAAATTTCAAAAAGAGGAGGATCTCATTTCATGTTTGTGTTTGATTTAGTTTTTTGCATGATTGTAACTTCAGAACTCCCGTCATTACTGAACCGATTAGGACTTTTTCAATCTAAAGTTTTGTTACTTCTGTGACAAACCCTGATCCGGAAAATCATAATAATGTTTCTCTGTGGAGTCGACTAAGGGATTAAAGTGTCAAGGACCATTCTTTAATAGTAGAAAAAATCATGGGGCGGAGTGTCATCATAGTGGAGACATTACAGCGATCGCCAATCTGCTTGCACAGCGTGGCGATTATAAGCATTTATTAGGGGTACTTATTTAATAGGGGAGGCCTACGTTCAGCAGTAGACTAAGATAGGCTGATGATGTGAATACCATATCTACGAGTAGGCTTTAAGATTGACAGTGTTTCTAATACATTTTTAGTTTCAATTATTAATATTAACTTAAAAATATACAAGGTGCCCATGACGAACGGGAAAAAATTAAACACCATATTCCTGAGACTAAAAGAAGCAAAAAATGATAAATGAGTTTTGGTCAAATTTAAAAAAAAAACTGTGTTTTTTTTTATGTCTTGGATGCCTTAATACACAAAAGAAAGATGTTTTTAATGAAACTATAGCAAAAACACGAACTTTAAAGTTTTTTTTTCATTTGCTTGGTAATCAAAAAAAATTTTTTTTTTCATTTGATGTCTGTCAATTAAGTGTGACAAGACTAAGACAACATGCTAACAAAATCGTTTCCTAAAATGCATTTATCATAGTGTAATGGTCTAAAACGGTTTTAAGCAAATATGGTTAAAACGCACGATTATACATAGAGCCATATTTGTTTACACTTTTTTTGTTTCCTACTAACGAACCGTATAGATGATGTATGATATGATTAATGCATATATTTAATGATGTCTCTGTGATCAACGCGGTTAAAACCGGAAGCGATCACCGCCTTGTAAGGGGCATATTAAATATAAGCGTCAAGCTAGAGCGATCTCGATTGATAAAGTCTACGCTCCGACCAGCACCGATCCAACTCCAAAACCCCGAGAGCTTCCAGCTCGAACTGCAAAATCGTTTCGATTGCCTACCCAGCGACGTGGATGTGGATGAGTATAACGACGGGTTTGTGGCAGCTGTCTATTCCACTGGGTCAAAGTTCTTTAAGACCCAGCGGAAGAAAGGCAATAAGAGGCTCTCTGATACAACTCTAAAGCTCATGAAGGAAAGGAGTGAAATGGTTCTACAATCCCCAGAAGATGCCGCATCATATCGCCGGCTCAATGGGCAAATCTCCAAGTCGATCACCCGCGACATACGCCAATTTAATACCAACCGTATTAAAGAGGCTATTGACCGGAACAAAGGCTCTAAAGTTTTTGCGAGAGATTTGTCTATTGGTCAGAGCTGGCTTGCGAAGCTGAAGACTGGGGACGGTAGGATTGTTTCATCCAAACCTGAGCTTTTGAGTGAGATAGAGAGCTTTTACGGACAGCTGTACACATCAACACGAAGACCCATCTCCAATTTAGCTAACGACCCACGAGCTAAATTGACTCGACACCATACCGAAGATATACCGGACGTCAGCCTGTACGAGATTAGGATGGCTCTCAAACAACTCAAAAACAATAAGGCACCAGGCGATGACGGAATAACAGCCGAACTCCTGAAGGCGGGTGGGAAACCAGTCCTTAGGGCCCTTCAAAAGCTGTTTAATTCCGCCATCTTTAGAGGCAAAACGCCAAAGGCATGGAACAGAGGTGTGGTGGTGTTGTTCTTCAAAAAGGGTGACAACACCCTGTTAAAGAATTACAGACCCATCACGCTTCTGAGCCATGTCTATAAGTTGTTTTCGAGAGTCATCACAAACCGTCTCACACGCAGGCTCGACGACTTCCAGCCTCCTGAACAAGCCGGATTCAGAAAAGGCTTCAGCACCGTAGACCACATACACACGCTCCGTCAAGTTATACAGAAGACCGAAGAGTATAACTTGCCCCTCTGCTTAGCGTTTGTGGACTACGAAAAGGCCTTTGATTCGATCGAGACGTCCGAAGAATCGCCAGGTTGAAGTGGCAGTGGGCTGGCCATATTACCCGGAGGACCGATGACCGGTGGGGTCGGCGTGTTCTCGAGTGGCGACCACGTACTGGACGGCGCAGCGTGGGAAGGCCCCCCACAAGATGAAGCGACGACCTGGTAAAGGTTGCGGGTGTCCAATGGATGCGGACAGCTCACGACCGATCTTTGTGGAACTCTCTGGGGGAGGCCTATGTCCAGCAGTGGACGTCAATTGGCTGATGATGATGATGATGATGATGATGATGATATGATTACTGATTTTTTTCTTGTCTGATGACATTGATAGAAACATGTCGTCTATCTCTTTCCAGGCTGCGGCATCGCGGTCGGGAAGCAGACAGCGCAACGACGCATCGTCGGCGGGGACGATGCAGGCTTCGGCACGTTTCCCTGGCAAGCCTACATTCGGATAGGCTCTTCCAGGTAATTATGATATAATTTAATATAGAATAATACCCCCTTATTTGTCTCCTAACTTAACAAGACATTAATCATAATATGCTAAGGCATTAATCTTTACATTGGAAAATTAAAAAAAAATCGTGCGTTCCAGCCTCGCTATGTGTAGAGGGGTGAATATCTGAGCGTTCCATCTGTCTAATTTTGGTGGCATCATTTTTGTCGAAGTTTCTAAACGTTCCAATGATATACTTCATCATTTGTATAAGGTACCGTACCTGCTTCGAATGACAAAGTAGTACATTGTAACGAATGAAAACTTCGGCAAAAATTAGGCCATCCTTCTTCCGATGAGACCATCAGGTGAAAAATTGGGACACTGCAGCCCTACTGCAAACTTCGAAATCCGCAAATTTCGAGTTTTTGTCTTTGTCACTCTAATGATTCCTTTCTTGGAGTGACAGGGAGAGGTAAAATTTACAAATTTTGAAGTTTCTCGAAATCTTGATACGTGCGACGTACCCGTAGCAATTTTGAGCTGTCATAGTGATTTCAATTTATCGATATTAATAATATTTTCATCGATACCTACATTTTAAACTCTACACATAAAAGTATAAGATTTTATGTAAAAACAAGACCTAGTTCTTCAATGATGATGTTTAAATGGATAAAAAAAAAACTTCAAATAATTTTATTTATTCCATAAAATCATTAAAGACAAAAAATATAGGTAAATAACAGTACAGATAATATGAGAAATCCCTATCACTACTCAAAAATGCCATGAGAACTCCAGCTCTACTGTAATTAAAACGCAAACGTAGTAAGACTCATGTAAAACCGACTCACGTAGTTGAGAAACCCTACATTACAACAAGAACATCGTGTAACTAAACATTATAATTAATTTCTAAGAACGAACACTTGACACTTATGTATATGACGTTAGATCTATCGGTAAATAGGTGAATTTTACCTTCATATTAATAAAGGTTGATCTATAACTGTCAAAACTTCGTTCTTAGATCTCAAGGACTATAAACAACTGCAATTGGAGCTACAAAACTGACATAGTTACTATTGACAGTTTAATGAATTTGGCACTGTATCACCATCCCTGAATAAAATATATCTGCCAGATTAACTGTCAATTGTCCTTTTCTTTTATAGGCCTAGGGAAAAGGTTAGCGATAATCTTATCTGACACATATATTATTTAATCCGGGGATTGGTAAACATACCGTTAATGTATTATATCATGTACAAATACACACACAGGGTTAACACATAATTTAACAAATGTAAAAATTAACGTACACATCACATTCACAACACATCGAAACGAGAGTGTTAAAAAATGCTAGAAAATCTGTTTTTCACAAAAAGCATTTGATGACTCTGAATTTCAATAATGTTTTAAAGTATAAATATAATTAATGCTACGGAGAGTCTAGATCACCTTTTTGTATTAAACTTACCTACGTAATTTATTTTAGATTAAAATTAATTATTCGTGATATCATGACTTTAGACTTCTGTCAAAGACCAATACGTTTCAAACATGAGACGTGTCATAATTAAATGTGTGTTTAATTGATTTTCAACACAATAAATCCAAAAACATGTAAGGTCTGCGAGAATCAGATTTTCAAGCTTTTCTCCATCCTCATTGTAACACTTTGCATACCATCATGCTTTACCAAACAAATACTTACTCAACTGCTTAACACTCATACTCGTAATGCTTTTTAGCTTAAAGACTACAGGCCGTTTTCATTGTCGCTTGCAACGCGATACATTGCTGCCTTTGATAAATCACTTGAATGTAATGCATCTATTTAGCCAGCAATGACTCAATGCAAGCGATGTATACAGAATGCAACAAAATGGTGATGATTTCAAGACGTAGTATTATTAGGAAATGAAAAAGATAAATTAAAAAATGGGTTTGCTATCATTTTCCCAACCTCCGTACAAAAATATGTTTACATTTTCCAATCAGAATTTGCTACAGAATGCAACCTTGAAGACATAGCCACTCACTATTTTTGATACGTCCTGTATACTCTTACTCCTCGCCAAAAATTGTATGACCGATTACATACAATTTTTTTGTGTAATATAACTTTTGTGTCCTAACAATGTGCTAAAACAAATTTGACATGCTATGAAAACAATTTATTATATTTATGGAATCTACAGTTTGGCGTGAAAGAGTAGAAATTATAAAGTTTCAACACTGCAGTCTCGTCCTTATTAAATTAGTATAAAATATACGGGACAACAGGACATGCTGCTACTTTTTAAATTCTACTCTTTTCTTCAACATAAAAGTATGTCACGGTTTAAAAGAAATGAAAGATTAAAAATTACTGACTGATTTGACGGCGAAATCCATTGCGTTCACAGTTGTAATCTTGATTAAAAAAATACTTGTCAAATTTGTATTTATAATTACTCACGTAATTAAAAACGGCATTTCAAAATGAGTAAATTAAATTTCAATAAATGTGAATGCTGTAAAAGTCAATTTTGATTTGTTATTTTCTTGATACATTAATCAGGCATAAGTACGTACTTTGACTAATCAAAGTGACTAAATTCAAAATTATATCTCAACAACAAAACATAACAGGTTTTGAAAATTCGAATGTGGTTATGAACATTATAGGTGAGAAACCTTACTAAAGCACCGAAGCAAATAATGTTAAGAAGATACAAGTCTTTTATATTCCATTGTCATTCAAAAAATATGTACCTGTACCGATACTCTTATTGTCCTATGAGCATTAAAGAACCTCCGAGTCAGAGTACCAAAATGAAAAAAAAAAATTAAGAATCATACTAAAATAAAAAGTATCTTTTAATAAACTAGCGACCAGCTGGGCTTCATAAATGGGTAAAATTATGTATTAAAAAAGGACGCGTAGTTTTAAAAATATTAGCTTACACGTACAGGGGGGTTACAGGCAGACAGAGAACGACTTTTTGTTATACAACTCCTATAACCTATGTAGTGATTTACTCATTTTGAAATGGCATTGGTTTATAAGAATAATTATCTACTAATACGTGTATTACTAAATTTACAGATGCAACATGCTTATGTCGATATTCGAGCTTATCGGGTGGAAGCAGTGTTGGATAGAGAGGTAAATGTGCGAAAGAGATAGCGCGACGTGGTAGAAATGGTAGAAAATGGTATATTCGTCCAGTGATGGTATGAAAATTGGAATGTTTGGGGCGTTTGTGGTAGAATGTAGAAAAGATTTATAAAATTGAAATGAATAGATATCTAGATAAGGTTTCTTTGTGAGATTAAATACTAACAAAGGAGCTTTGAAAAGACACTCTTTTGTAGGAAAAGGTAGAATTGATTTTTGCATATTTCGAACAAATGATTTTACGTATTTTCAAATCTGCATACAATATTTATTATGTATAGCATCTTCGTAGTGTTTAGCTGCATATGCATGAAGCATGTCAAATTTAAAGCTATCTCAATATTTTTATTATTTTGTGTATATTTTTAATTTTACTATTCTTTATTGAGTTTTTCTGCAAACGGAATGTTTGGTTGATGTAAGTATCAATTGGACCAGCAAAGGTTATGAGTTCGATTTCCAAATCAACCAATCGTTCATGAATAAACTTTTCCTTGTAGACATGCATCCATTTTATTATATTTTGTATGTTACCTACAAAATACCTCGTACCTTTATTCTTCTATTTCGTTGTCTGTTCCATCTTTTCATTAGGTACTGTCTTCTTTTTCGCACATTTTTCTTCTCGTTATATTTGTTCATAACATAGTGTAGATATTAACACTAACACTTATTTAGTTTTCAAGGTAAGTGATATTTTGATAAAATAATGTGATAATGTTTTTAAAAAGTGAAATATCAGGTTTGTATATTTATGCGTATAAAATCGACTGAGGCAAATTCAACTGTGAGTCAAACGTAGAGATGGTTGAATCAATTTTTTCTTGTTTTTCTGTTACGGTCACCTAAGTCGCTCTGGTTTTATGCAAAATTATGCGACTTAAACTATGCAAACGTGCATTTTTCTGGTGGCAATGAGTCCTTTCCTTAATGGGCCATTTACAAATATAGAACATGCATGCATGTAAGTTATGCAACTTAAGTAGCATAACTTTGCATAAAATCACCGTGACTCAGGTGACGGTAACCATGGCAACAACAGAAAAAGTTGATTCAGCCAGTTACGTATTTACTACAGATGACCTTATGTTGCATTTGCCACAAATGATCTTTATATTGAAAAAGGTAAGTATAAGGTTCATATATTTATGCGTATAACTATCCAAAATCGATCAAGTAAGTCGATTTGTTATTATTTTGGACTGTTTTTTTATCCGGTGCTTTTCGTGTGACGATCTTTCCCCAGTATTTTTTTTCCTTGTTCAAATGTATGTGACATACACTGCGTTTTGTAATTGGAAAAAAAGACGGACATTGACATTGCTGTGACAATCACTATTATTCATGATGTCTGGATGGCGTTTTATAAAGTTACAATTTACAATTTTGCTGTTTGTCTCTCTTTCTAGCCAATATGTGCGTGCGTTAGAGAGGCAAACAAAGAGGTTAACTATCTGAACTGTATAGCAACATTAGCAACATCATTCGATTTAAATTTCCATGTTTTTTTTAATATTTAGCGTAAGCACCAACTATTTCCTAAACTATTATAGCTGTGGTCTCAATTAGGTACCAATTTTCAAATAGACCTCACAAAAATAAAACTAATTAGATAAACATCATTGCAATAGAACAAGTAACTAAAAAGATACAACAGCGTACTTTATAAAAGTTCAATTCTTTTTCCCTCTTGAAAAATCGTCATTTGGTGGTTACTTCAACTATTATTACAACTGACGATATCTATACCACAATGAATAGTGTACAAAATGGGCAAAACATTCTCAAAATTACC
>JALPQI010021064.1:0-24244 GCA_025490895.1 Thaumatotibia leucotreta
AAACGTCCTTACGTCCTTATTGCTAAAAAATAATCTAGTTGGTACCGTAAACCGGGGTACTTTGATTTGCGGGTCGACTTTGATAACAACTTCCGCCGACAACAAAATTGCATGTTTTAATGAATTGAAAAATGTATTAGCATTATTGTTTTACTATAAGCTACACAAACAATTGCTTTACTACCTACATAGTACCCAATTACCAGCGCTATGCTATCATTATCGTCTAGAAAAAAATATTATTTTTAAGTACGGTTTTCATCCTGATTTTTATGGCTTCAAAACTTTGACTGTACATTAATCTGAAATAAATATACGAACATTTGAAATGCTGTGTGGTAATGAGTGTTTATTCGTGAGTATGAAAAAAATATAATTTAATTTTTACACCTATAATTGTCTGCGCAATCGGGAAATCTATGAGTTGGGGTGTCATTGATCATCTATACGTGGTCAAAATTGATATAATTTTTTTTTTTAACCGACTTCAAAAAAGGAGGAGGTTCTCAATTCGACTGATTTTTTTTTTTTTTTTTGTTGTATGTATGTTACCTGATATCTCCGAGAATAGTGAACCGATTCTAAAATTTCTTTTTGTGATCGAACGTGTATTACCCCGAGATGGTCCCATTGGCACCAAGTTGGGGTCTGATGATGGGATCCTGGAGAAATCGAGGGATCTCTTCAAATGTTATAGGTACATGTATGGCGCTTTTGGTAATTTTCATTCATTTACAAGAATTTGCATTCAGAAAGTAGGATTTAAGGAAACCAATGATGGAAACAAATAGGGAATCTTGGAGAAACCGGTTGAAGTCGGTTTTTTTTAATTTTTAATTTGTTACTAGCCTGATTGTGTGTCCCACTGCTGGGCAAAGGCCTCTCCCCTGACTCTCCATGACTCCCGATTCCATGTCTCTTCCGGCCAGTTGTTCCGGAAGGTATCTAGATCGTCCCGCCATCTCCGCTTGGGCCTGCCTCGCCCGCGCCTCATTTCCGGCATCCACTTGGTGGCTATGCTAGCCCACCTATCCGGATGCATACGGTGGACGTGGCCGGCCCAATCCCATTTAAGCTTAGCGGTTTTTCTGCCTACGTCAGCTATCCCCGTTCTGGAGCGCAGCGTGGTATTTCGGATACGGTCGGTCCTTTTGACCCCTAAAATGCTGCGCTCCATGGCGCGTTGGCAAACCTTCAGTTTGGACTTCTGAATCTCTGTGAGTGACCAAATTTGAGCACCGTAGGTTAGGACAGGCAGAATACACATGTCGACGAGTTTACGCTTCAGTGACAGTGGAAGGGAACCCTTCATTAGCTCTCCCATGGACCAGTAGCTCTTCCAGGCATTTGTGATTCGGCGTTCGATTTCTTTATCTTGCCTGTTGCTGAAGATATAATTATTGTATGGAACGGCACATATACTGAGAAATTGAAATTTTTTGCTACATTTTAACTTATCATAAGAAGATTATTCGAAAAGACTGATTATCTCTGCGATTAAAAGGCATTTAAAGATATTATACTTTTGTACCTGCATAAGTTAAGTTCCCGTATCATATCTAATTAAAAAAACTAGTAAACCGCCTTAAATTATTCATTTGCATAATTTAGTATGGGATCAAAGTAACCCCACACATTGAAACTACAATTAAATAACTAAAAAAGTACTGAACCGATTTTTAATTTTTACGGAGTGTTTAGGTGGGTTATTTTCGATTTGCAGCAAAAACAGAAGTGGTATCAAAGTACCCCATTCTCAATCTAACTTTGATCACGTTGTTTTTTTTTTTTATTTCGTTAAAATAAAGGTCCTACATTTTTTTTATTTCGCAGGTTGATTCTTGAGAAAACCCCGATTATTATATCTTAATTTAATTTTTTTCTGTTCATAAATCTCATCAGAAAATGCAACCAAAGTTCAAAATTGATCAAAGTAACCCCGGTTTACGGTATGTGAGCTAGTTCTGGAACATACCCGCTAAATTCAATTTTAGAACGGTCCTTGCCGTGAGTGCGTCTAGCAGCCATTTTGAACTATCCGCCGTTGGTAATTTTTTCCAATACAACCGCTTGGGATGCTAGATACTGAGATTGCAGTAGGCTTCGCACTAGCAAAACTAAGGACCTCCGCTACCTGGCGCGGATGCCCGCCGTGTGCGCACGCTCGCGGGTCACGCTCAGTATTATAATACGTCGCACGCGCCCGCACCAGTTAGCACTGGGTGCTTAGCCAAGTTGCCAATCGCTAGCGCATCATCGTTAATCGCAGCTAACTGTCTATGTCGCACTAATATGAAAGAGTGACAGAGAGGGAAAACTACGTTACGCTACTAAGCGCTAGCGATTGGCATCTTGGCTAAGCATCCTGATCATACAATTTCTTGTTAGACGAGCGTCCGTTCCGGATAATCCGCGTAACCTAGAGCGCCTTAAGCAAGACTTAAGAGCGCGATTTTGTCTGGAACGCATCACTCGCGTAAAGCGGGGTATTACTGTGTGCCGTATTTTTTTCTGATAAATCAGACAAAAGTCTCGTTCATATGGAAGCTCGGATCTGCGTGGTGTAATTTTGTATTGGTGGCGATACGGGGACGCTCCATGAAAAATCCCTTTTCACAAACTTGGTACGGAATGTTGATGTTACTTACTTTAAATTAATTCCGGAAATCATAATGTATCCGGTGTCATGTGCTAAGATGATATGTAAAGAGATTTCATGTATTTATTTCGCACCTAGGACTGCATACAAATTGTCTTTTGTTTTAAAACGTCAAATTGTGACACTAGGTCTTGACATTCAGCCACAGAAAAAAAAACCTTAGAACTAATGTCTTTACCACCAGGTAAAATGATACCTCGAACAGATTAAAAAAAAGTTGGGCACCAATTTTTTTTTTATATTTTATGATACTGTACTATTGTATTATTTACAAATTAAATTAGTGTGTTTTATTTACGAATCTCTGATCTCGGCGGCTTCGTTTCCCGTCCTCTATAGTAATGTACTATTAAAAGGTTAATATTACTGGTGAAACAACTCAGGGAATTCATTCAGGGGATTGTTTAATTTTTTCCATTCAATAAAATTCAAATGTACTAAATATTCCCGTTTATCTTTCTTCTGCCTGTGATTTTCTTCTTTGTGTTAGTATTTGTGTTGCAAAGAAAAAGCTACATGGTATTTTTTTTTGTTTCAGTATAAGAGATTCAGCGGCGGCGACAATTGTTATTTTCTTAATGGTCTGGTTTCCAGCTACATCAACAATATTTAAGAATTGTAAAGTCAAATGTAAGCCAAATATAATTAATGCATTATATCGACACTTTTGACCTAAAAGTAGAAATGCATAAAAAAGCAATAGATAAATAAATGTAGGCGGAAAACTGTAAAATGTAGAAACTTTTTTTTTTCAACACACTTGCTCGTAACTCGTAACTTAGGTATTATTGAACCGCTTTTAGGCTCATTAGTACACCAAACGAAGGAAACTCAGAGGAAAAAACTCGTGTATAAGCGAATTTTGGCATAGTTGTAGGGAATGGTGTTTTAAACCACATACTAAAAGTACTGGTGTTTAGGGGTGGAGCTAACGAGGGGAGAGGGGGGTAAAGGTCCTTATTTTTAATTTTTCGTAAATAACTCGTAAACCGTAGCTTATAGCAAAAAACATTCTAGTACATAAGAAGTCTACATAAAATTCTCTCCAAAAAAGATACATGCATGTTTCCTCTGGGATCAATGTGTCATGAGATAAGAAAGCAAGAAGACTGACACTAAAGAAATAAACACAGTTGTTTAAGTAGGTATGGCACATACAGAATGCTCGCGAGCATTCCAAAAGATTTTAACGCTCTATTCCTGACCATATTTAGAGTCTTTCATGTTACATAAAATTTCCCAGATTCGGCTTGGTTTCAGAGATAATCAACCTTTTTTTCGACATAAGTTTCTCGACGTAACTCGTCATAAAACTTCTTTTTGATTACAATGCTACCACAATGTGTTTTAATATGACCACACCTTTTGCCTTGCAATAAAAAACTGGGAATAAACTTGACGAAATAACCTGTCCCTAAAAAAAATATAAGAAAAAATAATTTTAACAAATTGTTGTTATGATAAAAAGTACTGGAAATGTCAAAAGTATTCAAAAAGTCTAAAACAAAAGAGCAAAAAAAATTTTTTTTGGTGGTAATGGACATTAGGTCTCATAATAATTTTTGTTCATTTTGATATCAAGAATGCATGACTTATAATCTTTTGGAATGCAGGCGCCCGGGCTTGCCCTGTATGCTTATTTGTAAAAATAAAATTCCTAATTATCTTCTAAACCTAAAATATTCTCATAATCATCGTCAAAAGATTTTAACTATGCATTGTAGACATCAAAACAAACAAAAATTATTATGAGACCTAATGTCAAATAACACCAAAAAAATATATTTTCTCCCTTTTTTTTAGACTTTTTGCATACTTTTTAACATTTCCAGTACTTTTTATCATAACAACAATTTCTTAAAATTACGAATGGAATTATTTTTTTTAGGGACAAGTTATTTCGTCAAGTTTATCCCTTTTTTTGATTGCCAGGCAAAAGGTGTGTTAATATTAAAACACATTGTGGTAGTATTCTAATCAAAAAGAAGTTTTATGATGAGTTACGTCGAAAAACTTATTTCGAAAAAAAGGTTGATTATCTCTGAAACCAAGCCGAATCTAGGAAATTTTATGTAACATTAAAGACTCTAAATATGGTCAGGAATTGAGCATTAAAATATTTTGGAGTGCTCGCGAGCATTCTGTATGTGCCATACCTAATTAAACAAGTGTGTTTATTTCTTTAGAGTCCATCTTCTTGCTTTCTTATCTCATGACTCATGACACACTGATCCCAGAGGAAACATGTGAATGTCTATTTTGTAGAGAATTTTATGTAGATTTCTTATGTACTAGAACGTTTTTTGCTATAAGCCACGGTTTACGAGTTATTTACGAAAAATTAAAAATAAGGACACACCCCTCTCCCCGCGTTAGCTCCACCCCTAACCACCAGTACTTTTAGTATGTGGTTTAAAACACCATTCCCTACAACTATGCCAAAATTCGTTTATACACGAGTTATTTCCCCGACAGGCAACTTTTGGTCTTCGTTAGGTGGGCTACATAATCCACAAGATATTAAACACGTGTGCTTTTTTATTACGTTATCGTCCTAGTGGGGTAATAACGTAACCCGACCAAGTATGTTTGCAAACATCACTTTGTAAAATATTTAAATACTAAATTAACATTTTCTTCGGCTACCGCGAGGATTACACATGAAATAACACTATGAAAACAGATAATCTCGCGTATATTAATTAAATTTAACTTCATCCCGATCCTTGACAGTCACCCGCAGACGACGAACCCTGTATGTATGTTCGTCGGGATGTAGTTAAATTTAATTAATATACGCGAGTTTAACGGTTTTCATAGTTTTACTAAACGGGTTTATTGTAAACAGACATAGTAATATAGCAGATAAATGTACTAAAAGCTAAAAAATAATTAAATATATGCATTGATTAGACTAAAATTAAATCGTGGGTACGTTTATTCAGCGTGATATTTTTCTCAATCTGTGATATTTTTTACAGATCGCGACCAACTTCCAAAGGGCAGAATTGGGTCTTGTCTGGACTGGAATTTGATGAATGCTACAATGCCGTACAGCTTCAGTTTTTTACTAGGTTAGTGGTGAAGTAATTTGTTTTTAATTCCCTGTAATTCAGATAGAAAAGGAGTTCGCTGTCCGAGATGTTCTGCTGGTACCTATATAAATCGGACTATTCTGGGGAGTTTTTTATTTGCATTAAAGGGGTTTGGGTAAAGTTGGCGTCGTTTTTAAATTTTGGCGGCCACTCATGAAAGTGGTAAATTTGAAAAGAGCAATTTAAAATAAACTTATTTTATTACGGAGTGCATATAGCTAAATAATATCGGAGTCGAGATATCATACTTTAAAGTTTTATAGTAAAGACTCACATTTATTTTTGAAATGCATCGAAATGAGTTAAATAAAACTACTATTGTGTATGCCACGTAAAACATAACCTTAATCTCATAAGGTAACCCTGGGCATAAGGTTCTTTTTCGGTCAATGATTATTTAGAGATAGTTCCTTTTTTCTTTAACACGGCGATTTTATGACGGATGTCGATTAACGTTCTATTGAACGTAATTATGTCTTATGTCAAAGGTCTCATTTTAAACAACAAATAAAAGTATTCATATTTTTACACTTTATGCGTGTTTTTTCAGGTATATAAATAAATGTAGACAAGCGAATCGTATGTTTTCGAGTAGGTACCTAATAACATGTAATGACATAATATGTTTCTTGGGATGAGGTAAGAACATCTTGATCCCCCGGCACAGTTTTTAGAGAGAGTGATTCGCCAAGATGATATTGAGAATGAAGTTTACGACGAGCCAGAAAATGTGTAATAAAGTAATTCAACGTAATACTAAAAATTACAAATGACGTTATCTGGGAAAAGGGACGTTATTGTCATTGGCGCTTACGGCGTAATGAGCCATGTTTGTATACAAATACGACGTCACCAGACGTAAGAGCCATCGACAATAAGGCCCCTTATTATCCCAAATAATGTCACGTATGTTGTGTTGTATACATAAGAAAGCATTAGTAACAATTCCAATCTAAAAACGAATCTAATTAGGTACATTTCCTACTTGGAAATATGTCAAAACATTTTGCATGTGTGCATCACACCTGTGTTTCCTTATGGTGTAGTCAGAGGGTGAACCGTCTATTGAAACCATTTTGCAACATTTTTAATGTTCACTAAACAGACAGCATAGAAATCACATAAGTGCATTTTCATATACCTAAGATCTTCTTTTTTTAAGTCGGTTAAATTAACTATTATACTTAAAGGGCAATATCCTTGTATCTTTGTTAGTAGTATTATCGAGTTAAGTAAGCCTGTAGTCATCTAAGCTGTCTCCTGAACTTGTCTTAGTTAGGTATATTCACTGGTCCAATAACATTGTTCGAAGGGCCATATCTTGGCTCCGATATTACTTACGGCAAAACTTATTTTGTAAATAAGCTAATCTAAGGGAGCACTATAAAATAGTAGTAACATAAACGATGGCCGCTGAAAAAAAAAATGACGCCACTAGTCCATACAAAAATACCCAATCCCCTTTAAAGGAAGCCTATTTGGATGAATCAACTGTTTTCTGTCTATTATTGCCATGGTTACGGTCGCCTGAGTCACGCTGGTTTTATTAAAAATTATGCGACTTAAATTATGTAAGCATGCATGTAGTGCACGTAATGTATGTGCCCAAAGGAAAGGTCTTTATAACACCAGAAAAAAATATGTTTGCACATTTTAAGTGGAACGTAACCATGGCAATAACAGACAGAAAAAAGTTGATTCACCTATTTAGATCAAATAATTATATGTAGGTAAACAATTTCCTTAAGAAACGAATGTCATAACTCTAGCTGTCATTGAATTATTAAAAATAAGTTTAATGGCTGAACAAATATTATTTTATTCTTATTTTATTATTTATTCATTATATCAAAAGGTACACTTATACATGTACCAAAAATTTGTCCCACAAAACTGTTCACACAGTTTGACTGTGGGATCAGACTATTGCAACTAATAACCAAACATCCTGTATACAGGATGACATCTGGGTCGTGGAGCAGGAGTGAACAGGGTACTAGGGACGTTCACTGTGAGCCACTTTCACTATGGAGACAACCAAGAAATCGCGATAAATTTATTAGGTGCCATATAATTATACGCCTTATTAAGAGTAAATTGATTTCGTTGGATACATAGTTAAATATATGACCGTGTGGTGACGGCAGTAAGAATACATTTGTCACCACCCCAACTCCTCCCGCGGGTGTCATAAGAGTCGACTAAGGGATTGAAGTGTCACTGACCATTATTATTAGATAAAAGATTGATGATGGGCAGCAGCGTCATCATAGTGGACACATTACTGCGATCGCCAATCCGCTTGCCCAGCGTGGCGATTATGGGCATTTACCTCCTAATGCGTCTATACGCATAGTTAATAGGAGATGCCTACGTCCAGCAGTGGACTATCATAGGCTGATTATGTTATGTTATAGTTAAATATCAATTCATTTATACTTAGTCGTTTTTTTCGCGATTTCTTGGTTGCCTCTATAGTGAAATGAAGACTATTACCCTGTTTACTCCTGCTTCAAGACCCAAATGTCACCCTGTACGACGATGTATGCTCAGAAGACAGTGCTTTTTTAAGGGTAAACTTATATACATGGTGATATTTTTCTACGCACGTGCACTAATATACCTACCACACTGTGTTTATATCTTACATTGTGCACGATTACCGACTCTTCTTATTGTATTAGATCCTATTCTTCTTTTGTTTTTCACCCTTAGCTCGGTTGCCTTGAAAACCAGCGTCGTAGCATTTAACACGACACATGCTGAGTGACATCCATTTTGGTGTTCAAATCCTTACTGTTTCTACTTGTATTTATTGCTCTGTACTGTATGACACATACATAACCATTGTTATTGTTATAATTAGGGTTAGGAATTTCGGTGGCATTAGGTGAACAGAGAACAGTGGAGTCGTTGCTCAAATTGTTTATGATTGATTGAATAATTAATTAATCAAAAATAATACATAAATATATTCTTCTTAACAGGGTTTCGTCCAATTTAAGTATTAAATAATTTTATTGTATTAATATTTGATTACCTATGAAATAAAGTTCAATATTTTTTTATATAATATAGCTTATGATTATTATATAATATTTATAAGCTTCGAGAAAACTAGAACTTTGAAATCAAATGAATATATTTTCTCATTTATCGACGTTTTATTGAAAATTAATATTTTTCTAGATTCTCAAAAATAAAATTCATGTTATTTATTTAAATTCATTGATAAATCCAGCTTGAACTAAACACTATTTCGTTATTATTTTATATGTTAATCATTTATTCAAGTAAAAAAATGTTTGTAACATCGACTCCACTGCTCTCTGTTCCATAAATGCCACCAAAATCCTAACCCTAGTTATAATTATAACTGATTTCATAGTAGGTATTTTTCCCTAGTGTCTAGTTTGATACTGTCGAGATGATATTTTGTTCCACGCATAAAGGACTGTAAAATATTGAGTATTGTATGATATTCGTATATAAAAGCTGACGTTTAAAAGTTAATAACTATTAAGTTATGATAAAAGTGCAGAAAGTGGGCTATATTTTAACAGAAAGATCATCAAATGTTTTAAAATTTTGCAAGCAACTACAAGACAATCTGGGCAGTACCAACTAGACCGTGCAGAAAGCTACCATGAAATTTTATTCTTACTGAAAAGTATCCATAAGAGTACCCTTAAAAAGCATACTTTCTGAGTAGGTATATGAACCACATTTTTACTCACTCGTAAAGATAATGTTACGCTGCATTTATGAAATTTAATTTGCATCATACCAACCTTTTTATACTTTTCAGCTGGGGGGTTTGCCCTGTCTACTGCCGCCGGCCCTAAATTTTCAAATTTAAATGGTAAAATCGGGGAAGTTTTAGCGAGATTAGAAGGCATGCCAAATGGTGCTGTTCTTTTAATTGTTATTATATTTACCGTCTTCGTTACAAACTTTGCGTCGAACGTAGCCATTTGCAATGTGGTGACGCCGATAGCGATGACGCTGGTAAGACATCTTACTTTTAATTTGCATTGTATAGTGACTAGTGACGTTTTCAATCGGTTGACTATACACTCAACTTGAGTGTATAGTCAACCAATTGAACTATGTCATTGTGACGCTTCATATCAAATTGTGAGAACCTCTTTACTACTGGGTCGCGTTTTATAAAGTTACAATTTACAATTTTGCTGTTTGCGTCTCTTTCAAGCCAATATGTGCGTGCGTTAGAGAGGCAAACAGCGAAATTGTAAAATGTAACTTTATAAATCGCGACCCTGGTGGTTTTATCAAGGTTATCAAGTGGCCTAGGGTTCCAATTGGTTCAGTTACATGGGAGTGAACAAAATTGACATACCTACATATTAGAACACGACCCTATTACCAAAGCATTATGGTACATGTTCCAATATTGTTGTATCACGTATTTCTTTTAATGACTTTGCTACATTGGTTCCTTCATTGTGGCTGTTATTTTAGAATATCAAAATATTTCGTCGACCAAAAGTGATATGAATGGTAGGGTGGATCGATTTTTTTATTTTTGGAAATTCATAAAATAATCTTTATGGATCGATACTTCGTGGCTAGAGAAACAAAAAATATTATGATCATTTTTGGATTTACTTTCATTTTGTACTTCGTTTATAGGCCCAAAGATCGTCTCTATTTTTAAGGTTTTTTTAAGAAAAGTCAGTAGTTCGTGGATATTTTCAGTTTTACTTTTATGTAGAAACAAAATAACATTATTTGTCATAAATTTAGAATTTGCACAATTTAATTACATGAAAATTATAACCAGTATCGGCAAAAACTGGTTTTCAACTTGCGGCAGTACTTTCCAAATGAATACCGGAAACAGATATATTGTTAAACAATGTTAGTTTTTAAGACCATCATTTTATTGGCCCGCGCCTCCAAAAATCCGAAAAAATTTTTTTTCATACTTCAATGTATGAACCAAAATTTTTTTCAAGATATTCTGAAACGCGGTCCTATAAGAATAATCTGTCTAAAAAGTAACATCTTCAACAATATATCTTTTTCCGATAATCATTCGGGAAGTACTGCCGCAAGAGCCTTGAAGTTGAAAATCATTTTTTGGAGATACTGCTAACAATGTTCATATAATTAATCCACGCAAATCCAAAATTTATACAAAACAATCTTATTTTGGTTATCTTTTCTTTAAAAAACCTTAAAAATAGAGTCGATCTTTGGGCCTATAAACGAAGTGCAAAATGAAAGTAAATCCAAAAATGATCATAATATTTTTTGTTTCTCTAGCCACGAAGTATCGATCCATAAAGATTATTTTATGTAATTCCAAAAATAAAAAAATCGATCCACCCTAATGAATGGTTATCTCATCCCATTTGAGACTAAAAGTGATCGTATACTAGTCCAGTGTCTTGTATTTGTTAACAGGCTATGAAGGTGAATGTGAACCCGCTGTGGTACAATATAGCATCTGGAGTCTCTGCCTCTTTCTGCTTCATGATACCGGTCGGAACTCCGGGGAACCTCATCGTTCAGAGTGCTGCAAAAGTACCCACTGTGCATATGGTATGGCTTGGCATGAAGTACAGTTAACATTATAACCACCGTAGTCTGATATGTGAGACAATCAATATAAATATATTATAATACAGGTTTTTATAATGTAAAAATGTGTCCCATTGAAATGCATGTTCTGATCTGCGTGTTGGTGGCGCTTCGGGCACGCTCGACGAAAAATTTAAGGCGGTCAAAAGTTCACCCAATTACAGGCCTCTTACGAAACAGGATAAAGTAACATTTTCAATCATATTGTAAAGCCGCGTTTTCACTTAGTGTTCTGAGCGAGCTTTCGCTTGTTTGTGGGCTGATGAAATATTGTTTTCATCTGCCCAAGAACGAACGAATGCTCGCTCAGAACAGTAAGCAAAAACGTGGCTTTAGAAATTTTTTACATCTCATTGAGACATGGCCCTAAAGTGGCTTAGGATTCATTAATTTAAATCAAACCTTTTGTTTCAGATTATAGCAGGCGCGGGTCCAACCGTCTCAACGATTTTGTTAATCTGGTTCTTTGTATATTTATATGCACCAATTATATGGCCAATTTTGCATAATGGAAAACCGGATTGGTTGATATAATTATTGAGTTTTCAATACGTTGTAGCTCAATTATTTTTATTTGTAACCTTCTTCTTTAATTAAAATTATACTACTACTACTACTATATATCTGTTTATCATTCTCCTAATTCAAACAGGTTAAGTACTTGACTGATAAATTTTGATTGATCAGTCATGTCTGTTCATTTATGTAATAAACATAAGTAACGTAAATTTTTATTTCAAAGTGAGATACTGTCTATTGCAATCATCCTCTTAAGATCCATTCTTTAGATCCACCATGTGTCTAATTAAACTTTTTTTTCATACTAGATTCATTGTTTGGAACTATGGATCTAATGGGATATTTTGTGTTAACAGATACACTTATACACCTTTTTATGAAATAGATCCAGGGAGAATATCTTTCTCAGTAGATACACTCGAAATTTTTGCAATAGATCTATGGAGAGCACTTTCTCAATAGATCAATTAATTAATAATAATTAATTCGGTATACTCTTGGGTCGACTCGTTCGTTTTTCGTCACGTTCCTAAATTTGTCCGATTCTGCTTTCGTCACTCATTCTTTATTCGTCACGATCGTCGATGGTCTTTCTCATCTTCGGTCAAATTTGTTGTTCGTCTTTTATCTTTTAATCCGTCTCGTTCTTAACTCATCATTTTCTTTCGGCATGTTCGCTGTTAAATCTATGCTTTTCATATATTTTCATAGTCTTAAGTCTGTACCAACTTAGAATATGACCAAATACGACATGACAAAAAACGATTGAGTCGAAATAAGAAAAAGGTCAACAGCTTATTATGGTCAAAGACGGCAATGACTGCAGACTAACTTGACGAATGAAGAATGGGTGACGAAAGCAGAATCTGACAAATTTAGGAACGTGACGAATAACGAATGAGACGACCCAAACCATTAATTCATTTGTCTAAGTATCTAATGATAGTAATGAGATTACGTTTTTCGCTAGATACATTTTATGGGATCCACTATGGGACTTTTTTCCATTAGATCCGTTATTTTTCTTGGTATACTCTTGGGTCGTCTCGTTCGTTTTTCGTCACGTTCCTAAATTTGTCCGATTCTGCTTTCATCACCGTCACGATCGTCGATGGTCTTTCTCATCTTCGGTCAAATTTGTTGTTCGTCTTTATCTTAATCCGTCTCGTTCTTAACTCGTCATAATTTTCTTTTGTCATGTTCGCTGTTAATTCTATGTTTTTCATAGTCTTAAGTCGGTACCTACTTAGAATATGACCAAATACGAAACGACAAAAAAGGATTGAGTCGAAATAAGAAAAAGGTCAACTAATTATGGTCAAAGACGACAATGACTACAGACTAACTTGACGAATGAAGAATGGGTGACGAAAGCAGAATCGGACAAATTTAGGAACGTGACGAAAAACGAATGAGTCGACCTAAGAGTATACCTTTTTCTTGATACTAGATCTGTTGATCATATTTTCTCTCAATATCTAATGAAAGGTAGGTAATGAAAAAAAGTCTCACTAGATCCATAATGGATCCCATAAAATTTTTACAGATCCACACTAGATCTAAGCCAAAACCTTATCATATTGGATCTAGTGAGAGGTTTTTCTCAGATGATCTATCGAGCCATAAAATAATGGATCTACTGAGAGCATATTCCCGGCTTGATCCATTGGCTCGGATCTAGTGTGGATCTAGTGAGAGGTTTGTTTCAGATGATCCATCGAGCCCTTTAGTACCGTTTGGTAGCCAAAGTTTCGTAACCAGTTTTGAAATGGGAATATAATCCCAATAGCTAACTGGCTTAAAATCGGAACTTATCATTACCGATTTGTAACCAGGTTTGTACCAAATCCGGCTACGAGATGGGACAGTTATTGCCATTTCATAGCTGGCTACCAGGCGGGCATATTTCCCATTTTGGCAGCCAGCTACCAAATCTGGCTACCAAACGGTACTAAAGGCATCGAGCCATTAACCTATTAACCGCCGGTTGCTCCGTTAAAATTATGTGCCTCTAGCGCCTCACGCCGTTTTCGTACCGAAACCGTAGTGATGTAATCGCTGCTACGATATTTTATCATGTGGTATACTTTAAAAGATAACAAAATTGTGTATTATTTATAAAATGTAAATAAACGTCATATGTTTATAAAATTAAAATAAACAACATCAAACGGCATCCAATTTAGTTAATGAATACTACTGTAACCTAGATTTAAAGCGAGACAATATTCTAACAAAATTTTGTTTTTGCAATCCCTATTGTTGGAAATATACGACTCCGGCGGTAGAGAAATAGGAAAATGTTAAAGTGGATAGTGCTTGCAAACCGCGTCGTTTCCGGTAATCGATATTATTACCAATATTAATTTTAGTAAATGATAACAGTAAATTATATTTTGTAATGTCTGTTTGTACTCCATTATAAATTGTCATAGATATTTTAAACCAAAAGTATACTACGATTTCAATTAAATCTTACTTTAAATGAAAAAAGGAATGTTTTGATTAATGCTGTTATGATAATTTTGAAGAAGACGGCACTCATTACCTTTTCATCTAATTCTAATTCATCATCTGTCTCAAATTCTTCAGTTTGTTCCTCACAGCCTTCCAAAATTCTTATTAATTCTTCAACGGTTGTCATTTTGCTAGTTACTGTTAGCCTTTACTGTGAGTATGTAATGAAGTGAATCCGATAATATAAGTACCTACCCACCAATAAATGTGTTATTAATCATAAGTAAGTACCCTCACTATTATCGAATTGTTCACGCTTATGACGTCATAAGCAGTTCCTGGATAAATGCGACTCTGGCGCTGGACACTTTAGATAGCATTGAAAGTACTAGTGTTGTAGATACTAATCATCGTATAAAGTCGAACGTCAAATAAATTATATATAATTCCATTGTAAATAATAATAAAAAACATAAGTGTGATGATTATTATTCAGATTAAAGACAAATACAATTACTTACATTATTATTACGTATTATTCTTAATTCGTGTAAACCATATGCACAACTTCTAAATAAAGCAAGATAAAATTGGTCGCATCACTATTGTTGGATATATACGACTGCGGCAGGACACGTCTGAGGTAAAACAGTATTTAGCCATACGAGTTCTTCTCTATAATAAATTTGTTTTTTTTCGTAAAAGGCAATAGGAAGAAAGAAATAATGGTCTCATATTTGTAAGTTGACCTTTAGATCTTCGTTATCATTGTTGCATAGCCATTAAGGACTACATATTACACCTAAAATCCCTGTCAATACTTGTGTTGTAAATATGCGACTGTGGCGCTAGCAGCATTGAGGTCACAGGTAGGATATATACGACACCGGCGGTTAATGGGTTAAATAGTGGATCTAGTGAGAACATATTCCCGCTTGATCTATTGTCTCGAAAGTCGGATCTAGTGTGGATCTGCTGAGAGATTTTCTCAGATATCCATCGAGGCATCATAAATGGATATATACCTCTAAAACATTTGTTCTCGTTAGATATATTAGTAATAGACTATTACTTAGTCTTATGGTCACTATTTGGTGACTTTCGGTGATACGAACTACACGACGCTGAATGTACAACCATGAGATCCCCCTGTTACCTAATCAACAATTATAGTTGCTAATTAAAAATAGTAATTTTATTAATCGGCAATTGCGATTAGGTAAGTACATTTTGACCAACACAGTTGAATGGTCCCAATCAAAAACGTTGTATCTTCAAAATTAGGAACGTATTGTTAAGTCCAAAATTAGCACTCTTGTTATCTTCAGAATTTCCTTCTCATTGGATACATTACGAAATCTTAGATCTACTGAGAAATATATTCTCCCTGGATATATATTCTCCCTGAAATAGATTCATAAAAATGTTTAAAAGTGTATCTGCTAACACAAAATATCCCATTAGAACGTGAGCGTCAGGATGACTGACCAAAATAGCGGATCAGTGTTAGAGTACCATCATAATTTACTACCTATTTGCTACTATTTACTACCTATGTTCACATATTTGCTACCTAAGTTTAAAATAAAAACCGGCCAAGTGCGAGTCGGACTCGCGCACGAAGGGTTCCGTACCATTATCAATTTATCATTAAAAAAATACAGTTAAATCAACCTACCTCAAAAACTATAAGAGGTAATTTAATCAAACCAAAAATCGTTGATAGAGTTTATTAATGTGCGTAACATATATTTTTTTTAGAATTTTATATCGCGTAGTTTAAAAAATAGAGGGGGGGGGGACACATTTTTCTGACTTTCAGAGCTGATATCTCGAAAACGATTTGCTTAAATAACAATGAGATTTATAAACCTTCATATCATTTTCAAAGACCTTTCTATTAATAGCCCACACGCTTATATACAGCAAAATTTTTTTTTCTATCCCTCAGTTACATGTATGGAGGGCCCCCACCCCAATGGTTTTTTTTACAATTTAGTATCATAATCCTGTAGCGGTTCATACAACACATATCCTAACCAAATTTCATTACTGTAGCATTTATAGTTTCCGAGTAAATCGCCTGTGACAGACGGACAGACGGACAGACGGACAGACGGACATGACGAATCTATAAGGGTTCCGTTTTGCCATTTTGGCTACGGAACCCTAAAAAGAAATCAATTTAATTAAGTGGGCAGTCATTCTGACGTCAGGATGACTGCCCATATTTAGTATTTCGTGGTTAGACCCTATATTTTGCAACTTTTTATATACTGTGATTTACTACCTATTTGCTACCTAAGCATATATTTTTTCCAGATTTTTTAGGCAAAAAATGACGATTTTATAAGCATTTCAAATTCTGAACAAAAAAAAATTTGTTAGAGTACCATCATAATTTACTACCTATTTGCTACTATTTACTACCTATGTTCACATATTTGCTACCTAAGTTTAAAAAAAGAAATCAATTTAATTAAGTGGGCAGTCATTATGACGTCAGGATGACTGCCCATATTTAGTATTTCGTGGTTAGACCCTATATTTTGCAACTTTCTATGTACTATGATTTACTACCTATTTGCTACTTAAGCATATATTTTTTCTAGATTTTTTAGGCAAAAAATGACGATTTTATAAGCATTTCAAATTCTGAACAAAAAAAATTGTTAGAGTACCATCATAATTTACTACCTATTTGCTACTATTTACTACCTATGTTCACATATTTGCTACCTAAGTTTTAAAAAAGAAATAAATTTAATTAAGTGGGCAGTCATTCTGACGTCAGGATGACTGCCCATATTTAGTATTTCGTGGTTAGACCCTATATTTTGCAACTTTCTATGTACTATGATTTACTACCTATTTGCTACCTAAGCATATATTTTTTCCAGATTTTTTAGGCAAAAAATGACGATTTTATAAGCATTTCAAATTCTGAACAAAAAAAATTGTAGATAGTAAATTATAGTAATGGTACTCTAACAATATTTTTTTTGGTCAAAATTTGAAATGCCTATAAAATCGTCATTTTTTGCCTAAAAAATCTGGAAAAAATATATGCTTAGGAAGCAAATAGGTAGTAAATCATAGTATATAGAAAGTTGCAAAATATAGGGTCCAACCACGAAATACCTACTAAATATGGGCAGTCATCCTGACGTCAGAATGACTGCCCACTTAATTAAATTTATTTCTTTTTCAAACTTAGGTAGCAGATATGTGAACATAGGTAGTAAATAGTAGCAAATAGGTAGTTAATTCAAAAATTTTGAAAAATTATGATGGTACTCTAACAAATTTTTTTTGTTCAAAATTTGAAATGCCTATAAAATCGTCATTTTTTGCCTAAAAAATCTGAAAAAAATATATGCTTAGGTAGCAAATAGGTAGTAAATCATAGTACATAGAAAGTTGCAAAATATTGGGTCTAACCACGAAATACTAAATATGGGCAGTCATCCTGACGTCAGAATGACTGCCCACTTAATTAAATTTATTTCTTTTTTAAAACTTAGGTAGCAAATATGTGAACATAGGTAGTAAATAGTAGCAAATAGGTAGTAAATTATGATGGTACTCTAACACTGATCCGCTATGGTCAGTCATCCTGACGCTCACCATTAGATCCATAGTTCCAAACAATGGATCTAGTGTGAAAAAAAGCATAATTACATAGATACATGGTGTGTAGATAATAGATACATGGTGGATCTAATGAATGGATCTTAAGAGAATGATTGGCCCATTGGTCCGATCTCTGCAGACAACTAATTATGTTACGGATGAAGGCTAACCAAATATTATACGCAATGTACACAATTGGCAGTGTTTATTTCAGGAAATGTAACAATTAAAAATTATAACTAATAACAAAATGTTAATTCACGTACGCTCATAAATTCGAAAATCACGTCTCTTAAATACTATCTCGCACTTAATACGCGTGGCATACACTGATTTAACAGTACGTGAAACGTCACTTATCACTCGAAGATATGCTTGGAGGAGAAAGGTTGTGGAGGGGATCAGACAGGTGTGGTGCGGCGGTAAGGGTCGGTGCCGACGGCGCGATCGTGCCGTCCCGCCTCCTCGCGCGCCTCGGCCCGCGCTCCTAGCCCGAACGTCACCAGCTCCTCCTCCCGCGACGGTGGAGGCTCTACTGCAGAAGTGTCCAGGAACCTCCCACTAGCCACAGACGCCTGCGACTGGAATATCGAGGCGCTTCTCAGGCCGCTCAGTGTGTTCGCGCTCTGAGGCACCTCCTTGAACTCCTCAAAGTAGTTGTCGCACGCTGTCGGCCGTGGCGCAGCGGGAAACCCGTAAAGAGTTGAAGTGGACAAGTCTTTCAATGACGCAGAGCTTAAATTTATTCTTCTATTCTTATGTATAGAACAGTGAGGAATGTCGTCGCCGTCGAAGACGAAGCGTCGTCGCTCGCGCGGCGTGGCGGCAGAAGATCCGCTAGGCGGGTACGTGTCCCGTTTCATCATACGTCTTTCTAATAGTGTAGAGTCACGTTCTCTAAAATCCGAGAACGCGTACTCGCGATCCCACGCTCTGCCATCAGCTTTAGCCTTTTCCGTGAGCTCTGTGATCCAGTCTTTTTGGTACCATTGTAGGAATAGGAATATAGCCGAAGTGCCGGCCAGTTCCACGGCGATGAAGCCGCTGATGTACAGCCCGAAGGAATACCCGTAGCTGTAGGACATCCGCGGTGTCGCCAACACCGTGTAGTAGAGCTTGTGATTCACTTGAGACTTGAACACTGATATATACATGACGATTCCGGTGAGCATTATCAGTCCTGAAAAACAGAATATTCAATTAGATCTTAAATCCGACCGTTAAGAAATTAATGTTGGACATCATATCTTGGGCTTAGGGCTTCATACAAAAAGCAAGTGTATTGGTCCACTTTCTAGAATGTGCAATAAATTGTTTGACAAAGCTTTTTAACGTAACCGTTATAATGGCGGGACCAGATCCTGAATTCGATCGATTCATATTGCATTATTTAGTACTGAATTTGTACTATTTGGTCCCTGTTGTAAAAAAAATTGTACCTTTTCTATTTCAAAGTTATATTCAATCAGTCTGGTCCCGCCATTATAACGTTATAATGGCGGAACCAGTCCTGAATTCTGTCCATATTCTGTCGATTCATATTGCATTATTTAGTACCGAATTTGTACTATTTGGTACCTCTTGTAAAAAAAATTGTACCTCCTCCATTTTAAAATTATACTTCAAACAGTCTGGTCCCGCCATTATAACGTTATAATGGCGGAACCAGGTCCTGAATTCGACCGATTCATATTGCATTATTTAGTACTGAATTTGTACTATTTGGTACCTGTTGTAAAAAAATTGTACCTCTTCCAATTCAAAATTATACTTCAAATAGTCTGGTCCCGCCATTATAACGTTATAATGGCGGAACCAGGTCCTGAATTCTGTCCATATTTTGTCGATTCATATTGCATTATTTAGTACCGAATTTGTAATATTTGGTACCTCTTGTAAAAAAAAATTTACCTCTTTCATTTCAAAATTATATTTGAAATAGTCTGGTTCCGCCAGACCATTTGAACCATATTTTTTTTAATAATTTTGAAATGGAAGAGGTACAATTTTTTTTACAAGAGGTACCAAATAGTACAAATTTGGTACTAAATAATGCAATATGAATCATCAGAATTTGCACAGAATTCAGGACCTGGTTCCGCCATTATAACGTTATAATGGCGGGACCAGACTATTTGATGTATAATTTTGAAATGGAAGAGGTACAATTTTTTTTACAACAGGTACCAAATAGTACAAATTCAGTACTAAATAATGCAATATGAATCGATCGAATTCAAGACCTGGTTCCGCCATTATAACGTTATAATGGCGGGACCAGACTGTTTGAAGTATAATTTTGAAACGGAGGAGGTACAAATTTTTTTACAAGAGGTACCAAATAGTACAAATTCGGTACTAAATAATGCAATATGTATCGACAGAATATGGACAGAATTCAGGACTGGTTCCGCCATTATAACGTTATAATGGCGGGACCAGACTGATTGAATATAACTTTGAAATAGAAGAGGTACAATTTTTTTTTACAACAGGTACCAAATAGTACAAATTCAGTACTAAATAATGCAATATAAATCGATCGAATTCAGGATGTGGTCCCGCCATTATAACGGTTACTTTTTATAATGCCTAAATTTGTTTGTTTGTAATTTTTTTATCGCAGTTCCTCGATGAAACTTCTTTGCGACACACAGACTTAATTCAAGCGTATGAAACGTATACACAATTAATGATAAAAAAATGTTGTACTGAATCACTGTAAATTGGCAGCGTGCCCAGAAGGCTGCCCTATATTTATACTATGAAATGGCGACAAAAAATCATACCGCAGGAAAAAAAACCGTAGTGAATTTTTTAGATCGCGGCAAATCGCGAAGAGGCAAAACCCTACAAGGATTTTTAGTTTTCGAAGGAAACTGGTTTGTTTCGAGCGAAGATTATTAAAAACATTTCGAAAAGTAACAATGTACGGACAAGTCGGAAGTACAGGCCATGTTTATCTCCAACAAAAATATATCCAAATTTTCATATCTCTTCGCATATTTCTCTTGTTTCAGTTGCCTTATAGTTTTTTAAACATGGCTTTGGAACAGCACATTATTTCATATTTCTAGCATGGCAATCAGGCCCACTTAAATCAAACTCTCTACCAGTTACGTTATAGTATTTTTCATCACAATAATCACTAATGCTTTCTAAGCGCACCATTGCTTGCATGCATCGCGGGAGTTATAGAAAATTGAAATTCCCTAGGGAGTTATAGAAATGTTAGTACATCAAATAACACAACACGTCTTAATAGTACATTGTGCATCAAGGGAGGTTAGTACGGAATTACTAACGAGAGTGTTAGAAGCCCGACGCCGTAGGCGGAGGGCTTTTATGACTCGAGTTAGTATTCCGCTTACCGACCGTGATGCATACAATGTTTTTCATCACACTTGTCTACAAAAAAAATAAGTTTTAAGACATAATATTATTAAATGACGTACTGACATTTCTATTACTCCCTAGGGAATTTCACTTTTCTATTACTCTCGCTACGCGCGCAAGCAATGGCGCGCTTAGACAGCAAGTGTGATGAAAAACTTATTTTTTTGTCCACAAATGTGATGAAAAATATTGTATGCATCACGGTCGGTAAGCGGAATATAAACTCTGAGTCATTAAAAGCCTTCTAACACGTTAGTAATACCGTAGTTACCTCCCTAGATGCACAATGTACCATTATGCAACAGTAGTATTTTAAGGTTAAAAAAACGAGTGGCGTGTACCATTTTTTCAACTAATAATACAACGGTGCTCTCTATACATTTTCTACGACTAGTGTCAAAGCATAAACAGAACTTAAAAATATCGAAGTCACTGTGAAAGGCGCCAAAGGCGCCTAGCCTTGTAGAGTCTCGTTTTCACTTAGTATTATGAGCGAGCATTCGTTCGTTCTTGGGCAGATAAAAACAATAATTCCTATAGCAAAATGTTCGTTCGTCATACATGTTCGCTCAGAACAGGAGCATTCCATGAAAACATCTACTTTTTGTCGCTTACGTGTCGCTATGGTAGCTACCTTAATAAAAAGCCTACTAAAAGCCTAGATATATTATTATGTTATTATTATACCGTAACTCAGCATACTAATTTAATTTTTCAAAAGTATTGAAAAGACAGTGTCGCTTACGACGTGTTTTCATGGAATGCTCCAACAGCTAGTGAAAACGTGGCTTTAGCCGCGTTTCGTGTTCGTGGGCTGACGAACGAACAATGCTATGTGAAATCCTGTTTTCATCTGTCCCAGAACGAAAGAATGCTCGCTCAGAACAGTAAGTGATAACCTTAAGGGTTAGCACATACTCGAGAAAATTTACTGATGGTTGCTAAGACCGAGTGGCCGTGCGGTGCAGGCTTCAGCCGCGAAAGCTGCGCACGTGGGTTCCCATCTCGAACGTTGGTGATATTGGTCGTTTTTTCTTTGGTATATGAGGTCCAAAATATTTTATAATTTAAAAATATAATTTATTATTATTACTGAGAGCTACACTCCTATTTCATTTGTCACCAATAAACACGTACTTAATTATCTATGAAGGTATATACATACTTTCATGATAACAGATGTCAGAGCATTATACTTTCACGATAATTCATATTTTAGGCACCAACTTCAACGCAAATCCACTAAAATCGAGTATTAAACTGAGCGGTAAAATTTCAGGCATAAAGTATTTATTTTAGAAAATTTCAGGCTTAAGATTGCCTGTTGTTTAACGCATCAGCAAATGAATGATTAGAATAAAATTGATTGATTGAGAGATTTGTGAATTTTGAAGTTAGCGCTAGGCCTGCACACTGGAACCCGCCCATACATTGCTGTGCTCAAAACTACAAAAAGTAAAATTAAGCAAAAAAAACTACCATTCTGCATTCGTAATGTCAAGTAGTGCTTATAATAATTATTATTTACATTATATTTGTATAAAAAACAAAAAAATCCTATGACGAAGGTACATATTCATTGATAAACATATCGACAGCTTCCGGGTGAAATATTTTTGTATTCATAATTGGCAGAGGTCGTATGCTGGTGATGAAGGGATCAGAGGAAACCAAGAGCCTATTAAAAACATCCGTCATGTTGTCGATTCTGGAAGTTTTACGACTAAATCTCTCTCGATAGTTTTTAAAATCCTTATTCCTCGCTTCCTGGGCCTCTTCACTTAAATTGCCTATTGGAATCAGGTGCTCAGATATTATTGCGTCTCCATGAATAAGGATTTTATGAACAGTGGGTGTCATACGACACCACGGGTACAGGTCTACATTTATAACTTTGCTGTCTCTAGACAGTAGTTCTTGAATTTACACGTTTCGATTTTGTAGCCACTGGAAATCGTTTGTAAAATTATGTAAAAGCGACGTATGAGTTCTTCATCTATTTTAGTTATTTCGGCTGATATTTCATAGTTTTGGAAAAATTTTCGAGCCACATTACCATTATTAGTATTGCCAAAACCTGGTTTTGGTTGATCTATTATTAGGGAAAGTTTTTCCTTAAACTCAGCCTGGATCCTTTTTTTATTTTGATCCACTTTTGGTTTGTGCATTTTTTTTACACTCCAAGATCGTATCTCTAATTTATATTTATATGCCACGTGTAACAAAGCTTCGAAAAGTCGGAAAAATTTATGAAGGTCTTCAAATTTGTTTTTCATTGTGTTGTATTTAGTTTTAAATATCGTGTTGCACAATTCTCGTCGTTGAAGTAAAATTGAATCGCTTTTCTCATCTGAAAACCGTCAAAATGAATAGAAGTAACCGTAGGGTAAAATATTACGCACTAAATAATTGTTATACTACAAAAAAGTTAACTTTTCGCTACAGAAAAAAACGCCTGATCAAATAGTCAGAGCAAAAAATTTCGTCCGTTTTCGAAAAATGGACAACATCTTTTGCTTTCGAATGAAGAATAAAAATAAAGACCACTTTTTTAGCTATCGTGCCTAAAAAGTATCAAAAGATTTTGTCCATTATCGGAATTATGATCATTTTTATTAAATTACAATATAAGTTACTATTATCCAAATATCACAAACACAAAAGTGTTCTTAGAATATAAAATACGTAAAACGTAATCAACATACCTTGCTCAAGACGAGACATTGCGGATTTTGTGTTATTATTACTGCTATAACTTGAAACAAGTCTATTTAATAATCGATGCTAATTACCACTGAACGTGACACATGAAATCATAGACCTTTGACATAATGCAACTACTTAATGACAACTGATAATGAGGGTATTTTGCTGCAAT
>JALPQI010021065.1:0-19790 GCA_025490895.1 Thaumatotibia leucotreta
CAAGGAAGACCCCCTCCCTCCCTTGTAACGCATCATAACGTTTTACGAGACTCCCCCCCTCCCCCAAAATTGCCCTACGTAATACTTGAACGCCCCCGGAGCTGTCAAAATTCGAATTTGAAGAATGTAATTGGTCCATTTTGCACCGCTCCGCGTCAGTGCAGCCGCGCCCTTAGCGTGTGATTAAAAAACCTTAATTGCAGTCAGGTTTGTGACGACAATCAAATACGATATCCTTACGAATTGCAACTTGATCGGCGTTTTTATACTATGATGTCTCTTATAGTATTAGAATTATAACTAACGTGAGACTCAAACATATTTAAATATTTATCAAACTGGTTACTCACGTAATTTTAGTTAATAATTCAGAGGATCCTCATAATGGAGTACCTGCGACCAAAGTACCACTGTATACGTCGGGCTTCACAAATTTCGTATATAGTTCATAAAATTAACACCAAAACCGAGTTTTGATTTAAATTTATCGCTTCGTTGCTTTTACAAATCTGACTACAATTGGCCTAGGTATGTAAAGTTTTCCGAAGGTATAAGTATTATATTTTTTCCTGGTAGCCGTAGTCTTATGGTTCAAGAAAATACGGCTCTTTTATTTTTAACCGACTTCAAAAAAAGGAGGAGGTTCTCAATTCGACTGAATTTTTTTTTTTTTTTTGTTGTATGTATGTTACCTGATATCTCCGAGAATAGTGAACCGATTCTAAAATTTCTTTTTGTGATCGAACGTGTATTACCCCGAGATGGTCCCATTGGCACCAAGTTGGGGTCTGATGATGGGATCCTGGAGAAATCGAGGGATCTCTTCAAATGTTATAGGTACATGTATGGCGCTTTTGGTAATTTTCATTCATTTACAAGAATTTGCATTCAGAAAGTAGGATTTGAGGAAACCAATGATGGAAACAAATCGGGAATCTTGGAGAAACCGGTTGAAGTCGGTTTTTTAAATTTTTAATTTGGTGATTATTACATATTATTACTTCCTATAAATTGACGATAATCTTTTTTTAAGAGAGTGTTGTGACATTTTTCCAGGTTTATGGATGAATAGGATCTAATACGTTCGTCAGCAATCAGTACAATGAAATATAAAAAAATTGTCAACGTCAGTGTCACTCGTGTCATTCATTGATTTATTTTTTCTATTTCGTGGTACTTGTTGCGGACGAAAGCATTAGGCTCTGTTCATCCATAACTGCACAAATGTCATCACACTCACTTAAAAAAAGATTGTTAACAATTTCAGGACATAAAAATAAAAAGCCGCATTTTCTTGAACCTGACGACGGCTATCAGGGAAAAATATAATACCTATTCATATCCTCAGAAAACTTCACATAGTCAATTAAGCTTTTTAATCTGGTGCTTATTAAGTAAGTGTCTCTAAAAGTAAAAAATCTTATATGTCAAATATTGAAATTTAAGCCCTGCTATGTGTATTAGGTTTAATTTGACAAAAATATATTAAAGTTGTGTACGACGAGTGGTCTATGCGTCGTATACTAAAAGCCAAGCCACCACAAAGGTCTATAATATCGCTATACTTTCACAGGTAGCCGAACTTTGGTGCTGATGACTGACGTACGACCTAGTGTTTTCTTTCTAGATGATAGGTAGTCATTATCATTAATCATAATCACTAACAACTTATTAGCCTCTTTAATTATACGGATATTTTATTGACACTTGGGACGGCCAGTACTCATAAAAACATAATTACATAACCGTCTGTGTCATTCTCATCAGATGCGAAATCAATATCTCGTTTTAGTATTTTTTTATTACACATTTATTTTTGTGTAAGGTTGAATGACAACTGTTGCATCTGTCAAAGCGTGATGAAATGAATATTTCTGTTGTGTTTTATAAGAACATCCTATATCCGAATTGTTTTGCGTCACAATGATGTCATCGGCACCAACGTTTCGCTGCCTGCTTATTCGATCTGGAATATACAGCAATTAATTAATGGAAATGTCACCTGTCTGAATACGGGTGTATTTTTACATCAACGTACGTGTTCCAGATATGAGGTGTAAGTATAGCGCCGATATGTACGTTTTCCGAAATTCGCGGTAAGATAAGGTGGGGTAAGACGAAACTGTTTTTTAATGGGGTAACACAAAAAGCACAGAGTCTGCCGGTGCCAGAATCACGACTTTTTGTCTTACGCCATTAAAAAAACCGTTTCATCTTCATCGTCATATCAGCCGAAAGACGTCCACTGCTGAACATAGGCCTCCCCCAAAGATTGCCACAATGACCGGTCCTGTGCCACCCGCATCCAGCGGACTGCGACCTTTACCAGGTCATCAGTCCATCTTGTGGGGGGCCTACCCACGCTGCGCTTTCCGGTGGCCGCCACTTGAGAACCTTCCCGCCCCAACGGCGGTTCTAGGCGCAATGTGCCATACGTTACTTAAAAATTTACCCCATAGTCTGAGGTCTAGCTCACACAACCACTAGTTAATGTACCACCAGGTGACCACAGACGTCAATGACCTGGATAAGGACGAAGTTAACATCATATCCGGAGCCCTGGAGCTGCGTAAGAAGACAGTATCCGACGTGATGACGAAGTTGGAAGATGTTTTCATGCTGCCTATAACTTCTGTGCTCGACTTCGAGACTATGAGCGAGATTGTCAAGTCCGGTGAGTTTTATGTTACGTGTTTTACTTTAATTTTAAATTCAGAGTGATTTGATCAAAGTCAACATCAACGAATAAGTTCACATCTGTCAGTATTCCTAATTTAAAATATGATTGAAATTTTGTACATAATTAAAAGCCTTAATGAAATAGTATATTGTGTATTAAGGGCGGTAAATAAGAATTTGTGTTCACACGAGTTCATAATTTTTGTACCGCCCGTGGCACACACAATGTTTTTCATCACACCTGTGAGGCAAAAGAAGTAAATAAATCAATATGTTTTCACAAAACTACTCTAAAATGGTCTAAATCATTTCTTTCTCAAAATCAGACGACGAATCAATGCGACGTAATTTTTTATGAAAATCCTTGACAGCCCGAGGGTGTAATGACGCATCTACGGCGCGCATCGCCGCAGCGCATTGGCGCACTTACCGAACAGGTGTGGTGAAAACAAAATTTACGTTATAATTTTTGTGACTTCGTAAAAAACCAAGTAAAAAACCCTTCTTCTTCTTCTGGTTCCTCTTCTAACGAAGGTTTGACAACATCATGGCTATTTTAACTTTGTTGACTGCATTACGGAATAATCCACGAGTGCTAGAACTGAACCAGTCACGAAGATTTCTCAACCGTGCGTCTCAAGGGTGCGTGTAAAAAACCCTGCAAAATTTTATTTTCTTCTTATGATCGGTCAACAATACGTGGATATTTTTTTTTTAATTTGCCGCCTTTTTTACTGCATATGGTTGTTGGACAGATATAATACCTACCTACCATATTATATACTTTGAATGTCTACTTTATTAACACAATGGACGCAATCGTGATTGTTGTTTTGATTAAAACCTTAACTATGTACATTTTTTTTGCAATCGATCCCAAAACTTTTCATATTGTAATGTATTCCAAATTCTTACGCTTACATCTTATTAAAGAAAATAATTTAATAATAGTGTTTTTGTCTCGTGAAACCAATAAAATGTCAAAATAAGCAATGAACGTACATATTAGGTACTAGAATCTGCAACACGTTATATATTCTTATTACCAATTGTTTCATTCACTTTACAATAACACAATTGAACGTGTCATAACATAACCATCAATTTCAATCATAAATTGTCCAACATATAATTATGCTAACCTACATTTAAGTAAAACGTCTAAGCGTCCATAATTATTATGTATTTTATTGTAATGAAACGAAAGAATTAAATCATTAAAATTGTCTAATATACACTAAATTGTAGATGTCATAAGAAAAAACATAAAGACCAACAAATAGCACGAAGTAAGTCATCATACACTAATATTTAAATAAAGGTCTAAGCATCCATAATGGCATACTCGGCCTTGGCCGGCCTTTGAAGGGTGGTTATGTAAATTGACGTCGGGTCGCGGAAAATTGCGGCCGTAAATACCGCTAGTGTTTTATGGATTACTGGGCGAAGCTTTTTCACATTTAGCTCTGTTTTGTTTTCAGTTTACCTACCTTTTCATACCTATCCTAATTATAAATGCTATCCAATGTCATTAGTTCCTTTTCAAATGACTCGTTTCTTTCGGAGAAAAAAAAACAAAGAAATTTTAATTTTCAACTCAAACCAATGTGAATTACGTCTAATTTTCACTTACAAATAACACGATTTCATCTAAGGAAAATCAATTAAAAGAGATGGGGCATTTGACTTTTTCCGACACTTTTTCATCGCTAGATGTCATATACCAAAGAAAAAAAACTCGCCAACGTGGGGTATATCAGCGAAATTTGACTGGTGGTCGTTGAGACTGAGTGGCCGAGTGATATAGGCATCGAAAGTTGAATACGTGGGTTCGTCAATCACTTCGGACGTTAGTGAAATAGGTATTTTTCACTAGTACATGAATCTGAATATTTATAGTAAGGATGATGTAGTAGTATGACGTGAAACATAAATCAAAATATGTAATAAAATGTTTGATTTTTTAATTAAACTAGTGACCTATACTAATCGTCGTAGATTCTTTTAAAGCTAGAAAATAATATATGGTGTCGGCAAGTTACAAAGTTGACAAACTCACGGTCGGTGTACTTGGTACATGACATCATGATATTTATTTATTCACTAATAAGACCGATATTCCCAGGTTACTCCCGTATCCCAGTCTTCGAGGGCCACCGCGGCAATATAGTGACAGTGCTCTTCATCAAGGACTTAGCCTTCGTGGATCCTGATGACAACACGCCTCTACGGACCCTCGCGCAGTACTACCAGAACCCATGCAACTTCGTCTTCGAAGACGTGACTTTGGATGTCATGTTTAAGCAGTTTAAAGATGGTAAGTCAATTACTGTTCCTAGGCTACTCATCCATCATTCATTTTCAGCAGTGATGATGAGCAATGATTCTATGATGTGAGTTGTTACAATATGGTGCCGTGACCAGGATATTTGGTAATTACTTGTGTTAATAATACTAACGGTGCTGATTGGGTACCCGATTTTTTTAGCGTGTGTGTTTTACTCGATATCTCCAGGAATCGTGAACCGATTTTCTATTTTATTTTTCGTTAATAATCGAACTGGGATAACCCCGTTATAATCCCGTTGGCACCAAGTCGGGATCTGATGATGGAGAAATCGGTGGAAGTCGTTTTTAAATTTGTGTTTGGTCTCAGTCTCTGTTTGGTAACTTGATACTGTTTTTTTTTTCAGGACACAAAGGTCATATGGCATTCGTCCACCGAATCAACAACGAGGGAGAAGGCGACCCGTTCTATGAGACCGTCGGTCTGGTTACTTTAGAAGATGTGATCGAAGAGATGATACAGGCTGAGATCGTCGACGAGACCGATGTATTCAGTAAGTGTGATAGAAGGAGGGAGAAAAGAAATTGAGTGTGAGAGGGTAGGTAATTACGAGGTACAGATGTGAATTAGCTAGAAACGACCCGTTCCAACTACCTTCGGTTTAGTGACCTTAGAAGACGTCGTTAAGATGACACAAGCTGAGATCGTCAACGAAACGGATTTACGAGTAATCAGTAAGTGTGAGAGAAAAGAGATTGAGTTGAAGGGGGAGATAGAGAGAGTTGACCCTCTGTATTTATTGGCTAAGTTAAGAGGCGGGGCGATAGAAAAGGAGAAGAGATGGGGAAGTGGAGATTGCCGGCGAGAGGAAAAAAAAGCGAGGCAGAAAATGGAGAGAGCGAGAGGGAAGATACTGTGAGAGTAGGTAATTAAGTAGTAACGCAAGTGTACGCGATTAAATCTCGTGTAAATTGGATACCGTGTACAAGTGATGGCAAGAATGCTTAGCCAAGTTGCCAATCGCTAACGCTTAGTAGCGTATCCTGGTTTTCCCACTCTGTCACTCTTTCGTATTAGTGCGACAAAGACAGTTAGTTGCCTTTCGTTTACGATTGACGATTAAACCTTAGCGATTGGCAACTTGTCTAAGCACCCAGACGTCAGTGTGTTTTTTTTATTTAACAGTGGACAACAGAACGAAGCGCCGTCGAAACAAACCCACTAACAAACTACAAGACTTCGCCGCGTTCGCTGAGAGACATGAGAATCAACGTACACACATCTCACCGCAACTAACGCTAGCCACCTTCCAGTTCTTGAGTTCCAGTAAGTACCATCATTTACAATCTACATTATATTCCACAGCGGATTAAATGTAATACATAATATAATAGGGATGATGACTGTAGTTAAAATATTTTTTTTAGTACAGATGTTGTACTTTTTAGGCTCTAGTGCTAGAAGTGGCTAATTTTTGGTCAGGTCCAAAACTTCGGAGGGCCATCTGCACTAAAAAAACGTCGTACGAGACACGTGCAATAACGAAATTCGTAACTCGTGTCGATTTAAAACACTCCCTATCGGCCGTGTTTTAAAACATCGCCACTCGTTTCGAATTTCATGTCGCGCTTTCGCACTTGTGTCGTAATGTACTATTTTAGTGACGGAGGACCAAGGAGCCAGTGTCTCAAGCGCTGCAAACTTCGTATTCGATATTGGTTCGTTAAAATCGCATACTTGCGGCGCTTGAGTGTCTGAGCCTCGGTGCTTAGCCAAGTTGCCAATCGCTAGCGCTTGCTAGCGCATCGTAGTTTTCCATCTTTGTCGCACTAATATGAAGGAGTGACCAAGAGGGAAAACTAAGATGCGCTAGCAAGCGCTAGCGATTGGCAACTTGGCTAAGCATCCTGATCCGCGGCTCGAAAATAATTCAACCATTTTTTTGGAACATCCAAGTTTTTTTTGCACATTTATTTTCAAAACTGTACAATTTATATACATAGATCAAAACTAACTAATCTACTTAACCTAACCTATATCTAAGATTGGCCCTTGTGGCATTGTACCGAGGATGCTGGCGGCATTTCCTCGCTGTATCGCAAAACTGATACGTTGTGCGAGGAAGCCGGCAGCTCTTCGGTCTTTATTTATCCAAGAAAGTTGGATTTTCCAAAATTATGTGCACTTTACATTGAAGTATCTCGTCGAAAGAGAGGTAGGTTAGTAGTTCCTACCTAAACCCTGTGGCTTCATTATGTCTAATTTAAGAGTTAATGAATTATTATACGCGATTTAATCAGTTAAAATAGTTTAATCTCATTTTTATTACTCAAAAATATTACATTTTAACATTTTATAGCAACAATTAGGTACAACGTTTTACTTCACATTCCGCATCCTAATCCAGAAAAACAAGATTACCCAATATCAAGTAAATCAAATCATTTTCTGCCCTCCTGCCGGCAAACAGTACTTTACCGGCCGCTGCGCTTAACTAAGTTGCCGCCTGCCGGCTCCGTTGAGTAGAAAAATAGTATACACACCTCGGCCGTTAAATAGGAAAGCCCCGGATCACATGTTTCTCACTTTTTTTGTACAATCATCCGAGACATTTCCTACTTAAACGGCCTTGGCATGTAATCTACTATTATTGCATATCAATTTAATTATAACATGGTGGAATTTGTGTGTGACGCCCTGCTAGGGCACAGCAATAAGCGGACAGAAGAATACATATTAAAGAATAAACCGAATATTCTAATACCTGAAACTAATATTTGCAATCCCTAGTAGGCAGGAGGAACTAATCTGCACAGCCTGGAAAATCCATAGCAAAACAAAAGACTGTCGCAATCGAACTAGGGTGAGAAACATTTTTTTATCGATATCGAGAAAGTTTTGTCAAAAAATCATAGCGATATGTTTAGATACATTATTTTATAATCATTCAAGCCAAACACAAAAGAAGTAGTAAGTTAAGAGTTTGTTTTATATGCGTTATTTCATTTAAAATGCAATGTACAAACAGCAACACTTCTAACGGACCATTAAAGACAGAGCAGAGAGAAAATGAAAGAGATAAATATATTTATATTATGTCAACTTCAAATTAAATAATACACGGGAATGTTTATTGTTCGCACTGTTCGCAACTTGGTCGAATAATACAAATCGGGTTCCGAAAGCTTATGAGACTGGTATCACGACTTCGGCCGAACTCTGCTGACCAATGGGGCGGGTTAACCAATGATCGCTCGCGGTTTCTTCAGAAGGTGACATTACCATGGTTACGTAATAACAAAAACGTTTAACCAATGATTGATTGCAATTTTTCCGGAAGCTGACGTTACTATAGTTACGTTATATATAACATCCGCTTTAGTCCTGGAGACGTCAATCTAACTTCAGAGCCGGTAATTTGACTGCTAAGCTGCTATGTAGAAATTTTCGTTCATTTTTGATTTTCCTTTCAACGGCTGTCACTGTCAGATATTTTTTCAACGTTAGAATTTCAGCCAGAAACTACCTATCAAGTCTCTATTAAACGTTTGTATGGCTACTGACAGATTAAAGGATTATATATTTCCACAAAGGTTACATAAGTATTCAACTAACGTCAACTAAGAGATGTGATGAATTATAATAAAGACAGCAATAGCATTTGTCTCTGTCAATGAAAAAAATAATTTAAAATTGCCCGATAACATGGCCATTTCCACAAAGGTTACATAAGTATTCAACTAACGTCAACTAAGAGATGTGATGAATTATAATAAAGACAGCAATAGCATTTGTCTCTGTCAATGAAAAAAATAATTTAAAATTGCCCGATAACATGGCCATTTGTAAAAATATCTTGACTTGAAAAAATACCTCGCCTATTAATGTCAGATAAATCATGGCATCCGATTTGAAGAAACCATAATTAAATGACTAAACGGTTTTAGACAAATCTATGAAGAACTGTCGTTATCCAGTTTCCACTAGGAACAACGACATCTAGCGTCTAATCATGGCCGATAGCTAATTCTTAATTTTCGTAGACGAAGGAATTTTTATTATGTCAACTAGTTTTCAAATACTGAAATTTTGACGCAACAAATATTCGATGACATATCATCGGGGACCATCGGAAATGTCGCGATCGTGCCTACTAACGAAAAATACCGAACCCATAATATTACACGACCAAATTGCATCCTTTGCCAAGTGGCTCAACATTCCTATGTAACTGACATGTGACTGTAAGTGTGATTCTCTTTCATGCAATATTTCCAGTTTCTGAAGTGTATACCTAGCTGTGTTGCTGTTTGTACCTGACTTATATTACCAACGTTACTTATATTTCATATTTAGTAATAACCATTCCCTTTTGGCTTGGCCATAGTCGGTGACAAAGAGGTAATCAACCTCATTGAAAATAATAGATACTTGTATGTATTCTCCATAAGACATTGAATGTCATTATTTTCATTTAATTGCGTATGACAGCGATAAAATGTTAGTTGTGTCTCTCTAGATCATTATTATTTGTATCTTAAAATGGTTTGAAACGGACGTGGTCGATATATAAACTTACTCGATATCGATAAAAAATGTTTCTCGCCCTAGTTTTATTGCGACAGTCTTTTGTTTTGCTATGGATTTTCCGGGCTCTGCTAATCTGCTTTTCGCCACCAGGTGTGGAAGCGTTCCGTCCCGACACAGTGTCTGAAACAGTCCTCCGGCGGCTTCTGAAGCAGGACGTCATACACCACATCAAGCTGAAGGGGAAGAGTAAGAAGGATAGCAGCACGTACGTCTACCAGCAGGGGAAGCCGGTGAGTCATGCATATCCTGGGAGTTACCACGGCCACCGCTGGACACAGGCCTCTCCCAAAGCCACAATGACCGGTCCCGCGCCACCAGCTTCAGTCCACCTTGTGGTACTACACACTCTGCGCCTTCCGATACGTGGCTACCACTCACCAGAACGACCATCGGCTCAATGATGTGGGCCACATGCCACACCCACTACCACTTTAGCGATTCGGACAGCGGTTACTTTGATTCTGCTGCGGTTGGCCTCATTTCTAATACGATCTCGCAAAGAGACTCATCATAGCCCTCTCCATTGCCCTTTGGGTGACCAAGTTTCAGTACCGTATGTCAGCATACTTCCTAAAAAATACGCAATGACCGGTTCTACGCCACCAGCATCCAGCGGACTTGCGAGTCATGTACCAGCATATCCTGGGAGTTTCCACGGCCACCGCTGGACAACGGCCTCCAAAGATAACCAGTCCTGTGCCACCCGCATCCAGCGGACTCCTGCGACCTTCACTAAGTCATCAGTCCACTATTATGTACCAGGAGTATATTGTAAGAGTTTATCAGTTAAAATTGTAATTTTTAGAGCAATTTTGGTGCAGCGTAGTTGAAATTAAGGCTCGTAACCGTTTAAAATAAATGATAATTAAAAAAATGTATTGGTTTTCAACAAGTGGTAACAATACATTGAAGGTTGGAACCTCCTTTTGAAGGAAATGTCTGCTTGTGATAGGAGAATTAAATAGTGACCTTTGTAAAAGCTTCGAAATAAAATTACAAGAAATTTTCAATTAATTATTCATTTAATCAACTATGGAGTCATATCCGTATCATTGCGAAAAATGACGCGCATTTTGTCCGATCTCTGCTTATCATACATAATAGAGCATTCCATGAAAACATCTACTTTTTGTCGCTTACGACTCGCTATGGTAGCTACTCTAATAAAATATGCTAGCTGCTAGGAAACACTGTCAATCTTAAAGCCTTGATATGTTATTGTTATGCCGACACTCAGCTTACTAATTTAATTTCTCAAAAGTATTGAAAAGACAGTGTCGCTTACGACATGTTTTCATGGAATGCTCCTAATACGCTATCTGTTACCAGGTGGACTATTTCGTGCTGATCCTCGAAGGGCGAGTGGAGGTGACGGTGGGACGGGAAAATCTCGTGTTCGAAGCGGGGCCCTTCACGTACTTCGGTGTTCAAGCGCTTACGCAGAACATCGGTGTTGGTAAGGTTTTTTTTAAACTGTTAGTTCTTGAAAATAAGTTACTTATTACACTGGAACTTGGGACCGAAACGATTTTTAGTACAGGGGCCTATTTCTCAAAAGCTTGTAACTTGTAATACAAGCGGAAGTCCTTATAAAAAAGACTTCCACTTGTATTAAAAGTTACAAGCTTACAAGAAACGGGCCCCAGATGGTGCCTTTTTTAGGCTCTAGTGCGAGAAGTGGGTCATTTTACGTTAGGTCCAAAACTTCGGAGGGCCATCTGTACTAAAAAACGTCGTACGAGACACGCGCAAAAAGGAAATTCGTAACTCGTGTCGATTTAAAACACTCCCTTCGGTCGTGTTTTAAAACATTGCCACTCGTTTCGAATTTCATGTTTTTCGCACTTGTGTCGTGTGGTAATATTTTGAATTCAAGAAGACAATGCACAATTATTTTCAGATAGAGGTTTGCGTTCAGGGACAAATAATAAAAAAAAGATAAAAATTCCGTAGTTTGTGAGAAATGAATATTTTCCTGTGTCATATCTGGAACTCCATGCATTTAGATCAAAAAAGCCGAAAAAAGTTTCGTCCATATCGTCTAAAATACAATAATCACAAAATGTTACGAGCAAAACATAAATAACCGTTCCTAACAGGTCAGACGAAGTCAAGTCTTATGCTAATGCAATAACGAGTCTAAAAAACGCTAAACATTTTTCACTTAATACATCATATACATCATCAGCCTATGATAGTCCACTGCTGGACGTAGGCCTCTCCTATTAACTATGCGTATAGACGCATTAGGAGGTAAATGCCCAATAATCGCCACGCTGGGCAAGCGGATTGGCGGTCTCAGTAATGTGTCCACTATTATGACGCTGCTGCCCATCATCAATCTTTTATCAAATAATGGTCAGTGACTCTTCAATCCTTTACTCTTTATCACTTCGACTCACTTAATATTTGAACGTAACGCAGCCGTTGCAGTCAAGCAGCCGGATCTTATTAGCCAAGAGTGGTGGATATCTTTTCACGTATAATAGATGTAACTGCCTACGTCCTTCTAAGCGTAATATATTGACTGTGCCTTATCTGGAACTGTATGCATTGTAAGGTTAAGTAGAGTCGGTTTTTGAAATACGAACTATATTACACATACGTGAAGTTGTCATTTCAATGAATAGTTATCTGACTCATCGGGTTTCACCAGTGAGTATAAAGTGCAATCATACAATTCTATTACAAGTAAACTAATTGGCTTTTTTTTCAGCGGAATCCCCCACTCCATCAGCTATGGGTAGCCTCCAGAACATAAATATGGACTCCATGCTACGTCACACATTCGTGCCCGACTATTCAGTGCGAGCCACCACCGAGTTATTCTACCTGACAGTGAAGAGGGCGCTTTACCTGGCGGCCAAACGTGCGACACTTATGGAGAAAGGCGCTTTGTCTAAAGGCGCTACTAATGACCAGTTGGATAATGAATTAGACAAGGTAAGTGTGTTTTACCTGACTAAGAGGGCGCTTTACCTGGCGGCCAAATAGCGACACTTCTGGAGAAAGGCGTGTTGGCTATAGGCGCTACTAACGACCAGTTGGATAATGAATTAGACTAGGTGTGTGTTTTACCTGACAGTTAAGAGGGCACTTTACCTGGCGGTCAAACGTGTGGTGTGTGACGCCTTGTCCAAGCTCGCTACTTATGACTAGTTAGATGATGTATTACACAAGGTGTGTTTACTTGATATTGGAGAAGGCGCTTTACCTGACGGCTAAACGTGTCACACTTACGGAGAAAGGCGGTTTGTCCAAGCTTGATACTAATGACCAGTTGGATAATGAATTAGACAAGGTGAGTGTGTTTTACCTGACAGTTAAGAGGGCATTTTACCTGGCGGTCAAACGTGTGGCATGTGGCGCCTTGTCCAAGCTCGCTTCTAATGACCAGGTAGATGATGTATTAGCCAAGGTGAGTGTGTTTCGATCGTATATTTTCTGTTTGCTGCGTAACTTTTCATGAACTTACAAATGTACGTCAAATACTATACACATATTTACAATGAAAAACATTTGGAACCTAAATGTATCGATGTGAACTTGTGTGGGGCCTAACGCATGTACAATTTATAATTATTTTTTCTAGCTAACTTGATGAAATTGTCACCTGTGTTATGGGACAAAATAGTATACGAAAAGTTGGCCCATACACAGGAGTGCTACTGGTATATAAAGAAACCCTAAAATATTATCCTTCTAATTCCTTCCTTCCTCATCCCTTCCTCTTTCAGCAAATGACGAATTCCAATAGTACGGTTCCGAAGAAGATCGGTTATTGTGCCAGCATCGCATCCAAGGAAGACCCTTCCAGTAATAATAAGGTTTCATGTATATTCTAATCATAAATTTTGTATAGAATTCGGGTAGGTATACATCAATCTTGTATCAAAGGATGGTCAGTGACACTTTAATCCCTTAGTCGGCTGTTAAGACACCCGAGGGAAGAGTAGGGGTGGTGACAAATGTATTCTTACTGCCGTCACCACACGGCCTGATGGGCAGCAGCGTCATCATATACGTAGTGGACACATTACTGCGATCGCCAATCCGTTTGCCCAGCGTGGCGATTATGGGCATTTACCTCCTAATGCATCTATACGCATAGTATAATTAATAGGAGAGGCCTACGTCCAGCAGTGGACTGAGATAGGCTGATGAAGTGAAGGTATAGATACATACATACATACATCATCAGCCTATGATAGTCCACTGCTGGTGAGATCACTTGTATTTCCATCACCATTATCAGCAATAGGATTTTAAAAAACCAGCTAAGAGCATGTCGGACTATGCTCAGTGTAGGGTTCCGTAGTTATTCAATAACGGTTGGGCCGATTATGTTCGAAATAGTTTTATTATTAAGTGGCAGACAAAATATAAAAATATACGTTAAAAAAGTTATTATAAAGTAAAAGGACATTGCAAAAGCATAAGGGTTCGAATTAAACGCTTGTTTTATAAATAGATGATTTCTTAAGTCGATTTATATAAAGGCCATACCATAACAATGTTTACAACTACATTGCTGCTCCAAACTGCTTAAAAATTATCTTGAGTTATAATTAACTTTGAACAATCTCTTCATTAATGATTACACTAATAAATCCTATGCCTTACATATTTATGATTTATAAAACTTTGAGGTTTTCGTATTTTCTTACCCTCAGTTGTATAATTAAATTTTCCCTTCCCGATCTTTCGTAACTGGTTACGAAGGAAGAAATAAAATTGAGTACGATACTAGTTTCGAACAAATATTTATTTTTCTACATAAGTGATCGGTCACCATCGTTTGTCAAATTGTTTGTAACCAGTCACACAGTAAGGATAATTTTACCAGTTATGAAAGGTTGGGTTTGAAGGGTACATTTTTAGTAGTTTAGTCATCCTACCCTTCGTGGTTTGCTCTGTAGTAAAATATAATTTACTCTTTACAGAGCCCAAAAACCCATATAATCCAACTAAAGCAAGTAACAATTCAAAACTCTTCAGAAAAACTACACCCACACGATAAACACATATTTCGTGCTAGCAGCTCTAAACATTGGCCAAACAAATCCCTCACCAATTGCAGCCAAGCCAAAAGTTTGCCAAACACCGCCAAATACGACGATATAGACAAACTCAATTTACACCAAATCCGTAATCCAAGCTCCAAATATTGGTCAAAGGAACAAGCGAAAAGTTTGCCAAACTCGAAGTCTTCTACAGAAAAACTAGATTTTCAAAAGTATCACAACCAAAGTTCCAAATATTGGTCGAAAGATCAACCAAAAAGTTTGCCGAACTCTAAAAGTTCTACCGAAGACGCAACAGAGAAAGATTTACACGAAAAATATAACCCAAGCGGTTCTAAATGGTCGAAAAGTCAGGCGAAAAGTTTGCCAAACACAAAATGTTCTGCCGAAGATTGTCCTGAAGTTGTGACAAGTTGTTTTCCATATTTATCTCCAATCCTTGGCCACACCAATGCTTGGCCATCGATTACCGATTTTGATTCGAGTCCGTCGACGGATGTTGCCAGATTCACGGCGGACGATGCTAACAGTTGTATGGAATGTGTTCGAAATAATTTTTGGATGAATAAGTCTGTATTGAATAAGAGTGTGGATAATTTGAATTATGGTTAGAACGATTTCAGTAGTTATTCATGATTCATATTTTAGTTAGTTGCTGGTCGTTTTCACAAATAGACTAGCGGCCCATGCTGAAAAAAATATGGGTCATTTGAACCACCAGGTGACCTATCTAGAACGATATAAGAGCATAAAATAATAAGATTCAGCACTATGCCGTCACTTGTAAGCTGTCCAACTGACTCCTGGTGAGAATTTAAAAGTACAGGTAGAGTGAGTACATTTTGGTCATATATTTTTGTACGGCATTCTTACCACCGATAGATCCATGAAAAAAAATAATAAAACGCACAGTGCCGTACAAAAATTGTGCGCCACACAATTATGTTTTTTTTTTTATTTTCCGACATTCACCCTTTATCTTCCCTTTGTCCCTTTATCTTATTTACATATTGACAAGACGGAACGGGACAAACAATACTTATGGGCTTGTTTAGCTATCGGACTTTTAAGAACGGTTAGTCTTTCGGATCGTCTGTAGTTTAGTTGTCACATTCATCTAATATAGATAGACACAAATAGATCGAGGATATTTTTTCATTATAATAACAACCTCTCGTCAGTGTCATAATAGTTCGTATTTAAAAAAAACTGGTTTACTCGACTTATCGGGTTTGGCCACCCAACCCTCGATATACAATTTCCAACTCATCCATCATTTCAGATCAAAATAAAAAGAAGAAGACAACCTTTCATACAGACTCCTCCCTCCTCACCTTCCACAATTTGACCCCAAGCCAGGAATCGAACCTTGGCCCTTCCACTTCGAACCAGCGAGAGCTAGATAAAAAAAGAGTAGAAATGGATAATCTAATATTAGCTAAACTTTCGAAGATTTTGAAGATATTGGAAAAGGATCAGACTTGATTTGAAGGTGTTTATGTTTGTTGCCTTTAGTTACGTAAAACGTAAATTTCCCGGTATCGTAACTAGTTACGCAAATGGAAATCGAAGTAACTTAGTAAATGAGTCAATATGTTTTCATTGTATTAGTTTTGTCCCCTAAAAAGTAGATTAGCGAAGGTTTTTCTACGAGGGCTGGTTGAAATAAAATCTACTTGGTCAAAAAAAAATACGAAAATGTTACTGGCTGAAATGCATTCGTGTTCATTGGTTATTCCTTTTTCAAATTTTGTGACATTCTTTTGTTTCGGGAGTCTCATTTTTGAACGATTTTCGAATTATTACAATATGTCGGGTGAAAAAACTAAAATTAATAAAATTGAGCAGCGCGCAGTGATCAAATTCCTAACAAAAGAAGGAAATACGCCCTCACAGATTCGAGAGCGTATGTTACGTGTGTTTGGTGATTCGAGCCCTTCCGAATTCACCGTAAAATTCTGGTCTAAGCAATTTAAATTTGGCCGTGAAAGCCTGGAAGATGACCCTCGTAGCGGTAGGCCAGTTTCGGCTATTACGGAGGAAAATGTTGCCAAAGTAAAGAAAATAATTTTAGAAGACCGACGAGTGAAACAGTGGGAGATAGCTAGAGATGTGGGCATCAGTAAAGAAAGAGTTAACGAAATAATTCATGAGCATTTGAACATGTCAAAGGTGAGTGCACGTTGGGTCCCCAGAATGTTAACGGCTTTTGACAAGGTCAGACGGGTCAAATGTTGTGAGGAGTTTTTGGAAATGAGCCGTGGGATAGAGGAAGAAATTATGTCTAGGGTGGTAACGTGTGATGAAACCTGGATTAGACAGTGGGACCCAGAAAGTAAACAAGAGTCTTTACAATGGAAGTTTAAGGATGAAAAGCCTCCCAGGAAATTTAAAGTCCGTCCGTCAGCGGGCAAACTTATGGCTACAGTATTTTGGGACACGGAAGGTATATTAATGATAGACTATTTACCTAAAAAAATGACAATGAATGCTGAATATTATGCTAACCTACTACACCAGTTAAGAGATACAATAAAAGAAAAAAGAAGAGGGAAATTAAGCAAAGGAATTTTGTTGTTACACGATAACGCACCTATCCATACTGCTCGCACAACAAAGCTTGCCATGAAAGAAATAGGCTTCGATAACATTGACCACCCACCGTATAGTCCAGACCTAGCCCCCTGCGACTATTTTCTCTTCAGACATCTGAAAAAAGACCTCCGAGGAAGAAGATTTTCAACTGACGACGAAATGAAGGCTGCAGTAACTGACTTTTTTGACGACAAACCAAAAGTTTTTTTTTTCATGGGTTAATGTCATTATTTGACAAATGTAATAAGTGCATCACACTAGAAGGGGACTACATAGAAAAATAAAAAAAAAAACTGTTTACTACAGTCTTTTATTTCATAGTGAGGTAGATTATTATTCAGCCGCCCCTCGTATGTTGCATTTTGTATTATTTGTTTACATAATTGTACATATCAATTTATCTTTATTTTATGTCATGTTAAGAGTAACTACAGTTTATATATTATTTATTGTTTTCATAGAAATTATAAACTAAAGGAAAACGGAGTTGCTTAGACTTCACCTCTTGTCCGATTACAGAATTATTTATTATAACAAAAACATAACTACCAAAATTTGCACTCGATGGACGTCCTTTTCATTGCAGTTGCTGCAGTCTGTTGATGAGGATATAAGCATCAGTGGTGAACACAAGACGCCTTCAAGACAGGTAAAATTTTTATAATATTCTACCCGGAATAGACTTTATTGTTTTTACTTTACAGTTAGTGTTTTTACTCTAACGGAAGTTCTAAGGAGAGCTCATTCAAAAATCATAATTAGGCGAGTTTCTCTCTCCTTTAGTAAACGTAAGCCGACCCAGATTATGATCATTGTTGATATTTTGCTGACCCATAACCGATTGCATGATTTTCAAACGAGTCCTTACTTAATCACGCCCTCCACAGGTATCCCCCAACCCGCTGCCAGTATCGGCGTCCCCACACACTCGCTCGTCGTTCGTGTCGCGAGACTGCGAGCGAAACGGCGACTACGTTGGCGCGAGAGACGAGCAGGAGAAATTGCTTAAATGACCGGAGATCGAACTTGACGAGAGCCCATTGGCAATCGTCGTTACTAGCGACAGTAAGTTTTAAACGTTAGGCAGTTTCGTAACCGTTTACGTACGTACTCAAAAATTCAGCCTTGTGCATAGATCCAGATGCGGATGGCCATCGCTGTTAATAGCGAAAGGAATGTTAGGGAGGCAGCTTCGAAATCGATTACTTCGAATAATCAATATTTGTACAAATAGCCTGAAAGACGAAATAACATTACAATAGAAAATTATCGAAATAGCGGTTTCGAAACTGGTTGCGAAAATGAGATTTGTTACTCGGCCAGAAGGGCGAGACCTGGTTCATCGTTGTAAAGCTAGCATGTATAGGAACGCTAGGGACCGATGCATAAAACTAGTCAATACTACTAATATCCTTTGGAATGATAATTTCATTTAACTCATGTAACCTATTGATTGTTTCGGAACCGGTTACGAAATAGATATGCTACAGTTTCCGCTACTTGGTACTATACTTTAAAGTTTTATAAACTTCGAAACTTGAATTATTTATTTCGTAACCGTAGTACATTTTATTGACTCACCTAAATACTCATGATCGCTAGCGTTCTTTTTCGTTCTAGTGCTAGTATAGCAAAAAACCTGAAAGGATGAATAACAGAACGGATTTAATAATATTTAAATGTGAACATTTTTTTCGGTAGTTACAATGGTATAAATTGTATTTATTTATTAGTATAAGAAAAGAAAAAATACAAACGATTTAACGGTGTAGGTAATTTTTTTTGTTTGTTTTTAAACTTAAATACCAGTGTATTGAAAAAAACAAATTAGTATACTAGTTTCGTGATGAATATACAGGGTTATTTTTTCACCAGTACAATAAATCAACATACGTAATAGTAGTCCAAGTTACAGAATACTAACATTTTTTTGTTACTACCCCTTTAGAACAAAAAAACTAAAATACCGATGTTTGAACTTATCCGCAAACCTAATAAGAAAATTGGACGCATTACGCATTATCAATGTACATAACTAGCAAAACACACGAACTGGCAACTGTTTGTTTACAACGTCATCGCACGTGGCATGGCGGCTTAGAAAAGCGACAATGATAATTAACTTATGATTATGACTTGGCAAAAAAATTTTACTTGATCCCAAATCTTCCTTCATTCTTGCACTAAGGACAGAAACTTTCTTCATTGAGGCGTATTTAAACACTTGAAATCAACTTTATGCACAATGATTGGAATAAAAAAAACATACCTGATTAATGGAGTCCATTTCTCATACTAATTAATTAATTCACATACTTAAGCAAGTGTTCAAAATGTTGGCCGTGGTTATCTAAACACACTCTTGCCCGTTTTTGAATGTTTCCTTCGATATTTCCCAACACAAGTCTGTAGTTCTCACTTTTAAGTTCATCAAATGCACTTATTATTAGATTTTTTAAGTCTTTTAAATTTTGGGCCTACCCTCACCCCACAAAAACAGTCACATGGGGTCAAATCTGTTGACCTGGCTGGCCATAGCTATAACACTGGCATTTTCCAGGCGGGGCACACTTTCTTCAGCGTATAGCCGCTGGGCTGCCACTGCATTTTCCCCA
>JALPQI010021066.1:0-26900 GCA_025490895.1 Thaumatotibia leucotreta
GACTTGACGATGACCGAAGCACGGAAGAAATTGATTGATTTCTCGGTACCAATAATGACTGTGGGCATCAGTATTCTCTTCACAAAAGACAACAAAGTCCCGATTGACACGCTGTCATTTCTTAAGCCTTACTCCATAGAAATGTGGATTTACACTGGCACGGCATATTGTATCGTGTCAATTGTTCTTTTTGTTTGCTCAAGGTTAGTAACCACTCTTTTGATTTGATGAAATATGCTTACCGAGTAAGATCCGTTTGGTAACACTTTCACTATTTATTTTTAAATCTGTGGCCCTTGTGAAACAGGGCTCGCTGGCCATGTTCGAAAACGGAATATACAATCCACTTGTATTAAACTTTTATCGCTTTTCACAAGCCCCGAGGAGTTGTACCCTTTTTCACTAGGGCCTATCCTTGCGTGTAAAATATGAAAGTGTCTATGTTCAAAATTGTACTTATTTATATTTACATTCCAGAATATCACCAGCGGATTGGGAAAACCCACAGCCATGCGACAAAGAGCCGGAAGAGTTAGAAAATATATGGAATTTCAAAAACAGCACTTGGCTCACTATGGGTTCTATCATGACTCAAGGATGTGACATTTTACCTAAGTATAATTTTTATAATCCTGTTTATTTAAAATATTATTTTGATCCAATTTTTACCACATTGGAAAGTTGGGTAGGTCACTAAGGGGGTTTCACGTAAATTTACTCTAATTTATTCCTGAAGTTTCGGAAATTCGGAATTGACGTTGTAGATAAAAACCAAAATTATAAGATTGAACACAATTCAAAGCTGAATCTAGACTTAATTGTCTCAGTAATAAATTACCAAAATCTTTTTCAGAGCTTTTGGATCCCGTTGGGTATGTGCAATGTGGTGGTTTTTTGCTATGATCGTCTGTCAAACTTATATTGCCCAGTTGGCTGCTTCGCTGTCGTCAGCTATGGAAAATGCTCCCATTGAAGGCGTCGAAGACTTAGCCAAGCAGACAAAAGTTCTTTATGGATCCTACGAAGCAGGCTCCACTATTGAGTTTTTTAAGGTACTTGTTTTTTAGGTATCTTATAAAATAGATGCACTGGAAAGTAGTAAATTACGGTGTCGAGGAAAACAATCGATAGCAAAAGTTACTCCAACAGTACCTATTTAATTATCTTAAATTAATTGTGTATGTGAAAATAAACACGGGAAACTAGAGGATAATATTTACTGTGTCTGTGATTAAGTATTCTTTTCTCTTCATTTTTCAACGCAATATTTGTCTCATTGAATTGTATATTGTAATTTACTGTTATGATATACCTAAATAATATCTAGGCACATTTTACATGATGGCTGTTTAACAAATTACAGAATTCTAAAGATAAGATATATCGCGAAATCTACGAAAACATGATGGCTACACCAGGTGTACTAGTAGAGAGTAACGAAGTCGGTGAAAAGCGTGTGCTGGCAAGCAAAAACAAATATGCTTTCTTCATGGAGTCTGCCAGCATTGAGTATAAGATGAAGAGGAATTGTATGCTTAGGAAGGTAGGGGGTGAACTGGATTCTAAAGATTATGGGATCGGAATGCCTGCAAGTAAGTTTAAGTCTTGATTTGTTTGATTGAGCCTAAAATAAATCTGTGGCCTTAGTGAAAAATGATATTATCATCATTATCATCATCATCAGCCTATGATTCCACTGCTGGACGTAGGCCTCTCCTATTAACTATGCGTATAGACGCATTAGGAGGTAAATGCCCATAATCGCCACGCTGGACAAGTGGATCGGCGATCGCAGTAATGTGTCCACTATGAATGACGCTGCTGCCCATCATCATTCTTTTATCAAATGATGGTCAGTGACACTTCGATCTCTTAGTCGATTTTTACGACATCCGCAGGAGGAGTTGGGGTGGTGATAAGTGTTCTTAATTCCGTCACCACACGGCCAAAAGGATAAAGGACTCGCTGAGCATTTTGGAGAATAGTAGAAAACCTGTAACTTATTCCCTTTTTCACAAGCCTCGGGGAGTTCTGTTGTAGCCTTTTTCCTTTTCCGTTAAATATTTTACGAAAAAGAAAGCAGTGTGTAGTCAAAGGCATACATTTAAGTATACAATTTTGGACCTAATATTATACAAATAAGTGAAAAAATGTATACATGTTACACATCAAGTATATTCATGCCCTTGACTGGACGCATATTAAAAAGACATTGTGTTCAAGTACATTACATTTTCGCCTAATCCGCTCAAAAATAAATACAAACATTACACTAGAAGTAGTTTTTCCTTCTGATTCACAAAGAACGCGTGGCAATTTCAGTAAGATAAGTTTTTGTCGTAAGTTTCCGCCTGATGCTATTTGGTATTTCATTTTCTGTTTTTTTTTTTTTTTTGTAATCCGCCCAATAAACACTTTGTATAAGTAACCTAATACTACACACTTGTGTAATTTGTTTTCATATCATATTTTGGTTAATTTTTAGACACCCCATTCAGAACATTAATAAACAGAGCCATTTTAAAACTTAAGGAGAACAATAAATTGACTGATATCAAAAACAAATGGTGGGACAAAGAATTTGGCGCTAAACCATGTGAAGTAAGTTTTCAAGTGTTATAAATTAGCGGCTTTTTACACGAATGCCCAAAAACTGTAATTTGTAAAACTTCAGGAAACAGTGGACGTAAACGATGTGGAAGGTGACCTTGAGTTGGAGAATTTGGCTGGTGCTTTTTACGTGTTGATCGGAGGACTCTTCATTGCTTTGTTCATTACCGCTGCCGAGTTCATGAACGAAGTCCGAAACATCGTCGTTCGAGAGCAGGTATGCCATCACTACTCATAAATTACACTCGAGTTCAAATTGAGTAAGTACGAAAACTAAAAGAAGTAGGCTCTGCTGATATTGTTTTTTTTTTTATTATTTTTGCCAAATGATATAAATATATTTTATTCGGGGATGATGGCAAATGTAGTTAAAGTAATAACCTATCGAAGTATCGAAGACTAATGCCAGCCCGCTACTTTCTAAGGGAAATGTAATAAAATGGCTTTTTGGCATCAGGCAGCCGTAGATTGCAGCAACTATTGCTAATAAACTTTATGTTACTCGAATCTCATTTGAGCGTTACTTCACTTACCTATCATGATAAGTGATCAGAACTACTTATGCGATTCAAACTAACCTAACTTCGCAAGTGGATATAAAAGTTCATTAATTTTGTGTAAAAGTACGTTTTACAATTGGATGAATATTTTATGAAATTATCCATAAAATATTCATATTTTATTGTGTCATTAAGTATTCTTAACCTCTTAGATACAAAAGTACCTCAGGCAGGAGCCTCTACCAGAGGTACTTTTTTTAAAGTATCTTTTTGAAATTTTTACATAATGTTGCTTTGGGTTAAAGATGTATTGGAAAAATATGGAAAAAAATCCTACGTTTTCCCAACCGGTTTTTCCTTACGTCCTTTACAAAGGACATCAGTGCCCAAATAAGTTGTCCTTTGGAAAGGACATAACGCTAAGACAGCTATAAAACGCTTAAAGTATGGGGCTTTTCAGGAAAAAACAATACAATAATATATATAAATAATCAACTTTTATTAAAAAAATAAACATAAGGCACATTTCTTTGAAATGTAATAACAAAAACATACTTTTTCTTCTGTAATATCTTAATTTGTACTCTCAGTCATCATATTAGACCTAAAAAAATACTAGAAAAGCTAATACTATTAACCCTTGACTACCTACGTCCTGTTTGTATCACACAACCACCTACGTGCGGTCATGGAGACCGCTTCTTCTTATGGGACCTGATTTATTTAGTTTGGCGTGAATGAAGGGGGTTTAAATATATTAAATATACTTTAGATAGTTACAGGCATTTATTAACCAACAAGAATACAAAAATAATAAACATTTTGTATTTCAAACTTAACATATTTATTAACTTGTTGTATTTTCGATTACAAAACTTAGTATCCTTCAGGATATGAGATTACAAAATTAAAGAACATAATATAAAGCTTTTCATTATAAAAAAAATAAAATTGAGCAATCAAAAATGCTATTAAACTATCTAATTTGGTTACAAATAAGATATTTTTGTAAAATTACATGCTCTTAAAATAACCATTTTTGTCTGCCGTCGACACACAATTTGTTCGAACATTCACATTCAAAACTAGTTTCTAGTCCCGTGGAAGACGCTGATTATTTGCACGACGCTCTAAATAGGGTTTCACTAATTTTTCGGCCAGTTTCTTCATAGATTTGAACCTTTTTTCAAAACTGTGTTCAAAATATAAATAACTCAACCACCTACGTGCGGTCACTGAGACAGTTACAAAATGTATCGTAACCACCTACATGCGGTCTCACGGACCGCCGATGCTACTTTATTACTCACCAAATCCAAATGAGTGCACGTCTGAACGAGTCGACAGCATGGCCAGCACTGCGGAGGGGCTGAGCAAAGGTACAAGGTCACAGAGGCGTGAGCGATGTACTTGCGTTCAGTTATTGACAATTTTGAATAATCCAGTGTTTGTGAGACCGCACGTAGGTGGTTAAGGGTTAATAATCAACAATGAGATCAAAAGTTTTATTTTTAGTCTAATTATCAGCTTCATGAAAATCAGAGAAGCAGTTTCTGTTTGGCATGAAACATAAAAATATTTCGTATTTCTGACAAAATACCGTTGTCTTTTTCTCACAGCCAGGTTTGCGACAACGATGCTGCTTTTCCGTGACATATCTTGGCAGATGAGCAGCTTGTTTCAATCGGCTTTCTTGGGTAGGAACTGGCTTAATTAATATCCTTCGCTTTTTATGCTTTGGCTCCAGTTCTTCGTAGTCAGAAGAGCGGTCTTCCTCATCGCTCTCTTCATTGTCTGTAATTAATTTAACGCCCAGGTCCAACTTATACGATCTCAGTTGCAGCATTTATTTTTTTCTAATACCTTTCTGCATTTGCACTGACCTGTACTGCATCCAAGTGTTTACAACAGCCGAATCAAAAAGATGCGAAATCACACGAATCGTCCACTTTTTGGTCCGATTACGTGAAGGGCAGACTGAAAGCATACGATCAGCAAGATCGACGCCGCCCATGTTTTTGTTGTACATCTTTATGACTTCAGGGCGTCTAACTGTCTCGTAACATTTCTTTTTCTTAGACCAGCGTTCACAAGAGTCAGTCTTTTCATCTCCATAACAGGTGGACATCAACAGAACCGGTTTGTTGTCCAACCATGTCGTAAGTGCGATTTTTTCGTCATTCCTTACTTTCATCTCGCTACTGCCTCTATCTTTCTTCCGAAACAACTTCTCATCAGTCAAAATACAGTCTTTAGGAATGCGATTTCTCATCACAGTCCCAGTTCCATGAAAGCCGCGTCGGAGCAGCTCATAGCACAGTTTTGAAGTCGTAAAGTACCGATCAAAGAATAAAACATGACCTGGCACTAACGTTCTTGTCAATTCTAGGACTGCACTTTCGCCTAAGGTAAAACCATTATTAGCAGGATCGGGAAAAGTACTATCACCTTGATAGACGACCATATCACATACGACTCCTTGAGGTGTAGCAAGTACGAAGACTTTAAGTCCGACAGGATTCGGTTTATTGGGACAGTACTGCCGCATGGGACATTGACCCGTGAACGGAATCATCATCTCGTCGATTGATAACTCTTGAGGACGATTTTGTTCGTAGCACCCTCTTAGAATGCTATCAAATAACGGCTTGATTTTCCAAATCCTATCCTTCTTCTGGTCGGGGGTCACTTCATTATCTTAAACGCATTTGAGGCGTTTTCTAATGAAAAAAAAATCGGTTGCGACTCATGGCTTTAGCTATTATGGGAACTCGCCATTTTTCTGATCAATACATATCAATTTGTGGATACTGGAGAGCTGACATGACTAGGGTTATTCCAATATACACGTTTAACTCTCTTAGACTCAGTCCAAGTGACTTGCCAGTGTTCAAAATGTGAGTTCTATTAGTAGCATCAATTAATTGAAACAGAATATCGGCATCAATGTATTGTTCATAAAATTGGTACCATTCATATTCCGAATAATCTATCTGCTTATATGCCGGTTGTGTCAGCGGTCTTATTTCAGGTTGAAAATATTCTTTAGACCAATTATCCTGAACACTGGAATCAGAAGTCCTTGTCTGAAGAGACGGCGGTGATTGCGCTTGTGCACTGCTGTCCCTACCCCGTCCTCGGCCTCTTCCTCTGCTTCTACCTCTCCCGCGGCTGCGTGACATAGCTCTTGATGAAGATCTGGCTCGTCCTCTTGAAGAAGAACTCGTAGCTGTTATCTCTGATACATTAGTATATGACAAAGGTAGTGAAACAGGAGGATCGGGTACGTTTTCTTATTCATCCGAACTGCTGCTTGAGTCAGACTCGTTATTGGCAGTTCTTGCCATTTCTGATAGAAGAAACATAGGATCGTCGTCTGAATCATCTCCTGAGTAGTCAAATTCTGAGTCATTTAGGACGTCCTCTATGTCTATGTCTGCTAAGGCTGAAAACAACGTACAATATATGAAAAATACATCTCCGTTTGTTTATGTCCTTTACAAAGTACACATGTAGGCGAAATTTCTTAAACTTAATTACCTACATTTGTACTCTGCAAAGGACATAAAACCTTGCGACATGGTGCAACGATAGATTTTGAAGAGTTTGAGAAAATAACTGTCTAATACGTAAATACATACACTAATTATTGATAAATTACATGTATCATAGGACAAATTGCTAAGAAAATATGAGATTAATCACGATTAAACTTACCTTTGCGCGGGCGCAAGCCGGATCGTGCACTTGCCGCCGCCATTTGTAAATAATGACAGATTGACGTTGACATTTTTATTTTTGTCGATGTACTTTGACAGCTGTATAACGAGTTACATGGATTGCATTAGGGTTACCATAGAAAAATACTCCGCAACATTTTTTAATTTCTTATGTCCTTTCCAAAGGAAGAAAGTAGGCAGGAGGACATCATCTCGATAGATTTTTTAAATTTTCACTTCCCTAACCGACCACTTATCATAATCGATCAATTTCCAGGTGACCCACAAGGAAGTCTTCTTGAAGGAGTTGCACGCTTCCCTGAACTTCTTTCAGCTCCAGAAGCCAGTGATCCGGAACCCTAGCCGGGCTCCGTCCATCGCCTCGCGAGGCTCGTCACAGAAATCTTTAAAGTCTATGAGGTCCAACAAGTCTCAAATGCGGGCTCAATTTGTCGCCAACTTTTTGGATTTTGAAAAGGGTCCTCAATGATCAGATCATGTAATCAGGCACGGATCCAGGATGTCGTTCAGGGAGGACATTAAGTTATGACGGTACTTTATACTGAAATCTATGTTTTCAATCGTTAAAAAATAGCACCTAGGCATACTTAGGTCCAGTGTCAGGGAGGGAGCAAGTGCCGCGTCTGAATTTTGTGCTATGAGCAAAATCAACTGCATTTTGAATGTCCTTTATCAGGTTGTTTGAAAACTAGTTTGCAGAGTATAGGTACTATTAGCTTCAATTGCATAGATTGCATGGGTGAACTCATTCATGTTTTATTCATCTAGTTTTGCGGCTAGATGGACATTGTTGTTACTAAATTAGTAACTAGTGCTTAGTAGTAATAGAACATGGTTGTATCGCTAATGTGGCATATTAATATGTATAAGTTTGTTACTCTTGCAACATGACTGTATTCGTTAGGTATCAAGCAGAAACTGTTGATTGTCATTTTAAGAAGCGTAACATTAAATAAAATGTATCTATTGGTCCTATGTATAAACGGTATCGTTATCGTTGTAACAATAATTTACATGCAAGTTTTGCTTCTGTTTTTGAACTAACGTGATTTTATGATACTTTGTAGGTCATAATAATTATGTCAAATGTCATTATGGACATGATAATTATGTCAAATGGAATGGTTTTCACGGCAGACCGGCGTCAAGGTACCCAACATGTATCGTGACATAAAGCTGAGTGAAAACCTTTTCAGCGATTATTTAAAAATAATTTAAATTGTATGTTTTAGTTTGTCCTTGTGTTTGTATTTTAAGCGCACTGAATAAATTATTTTCCTTTCTTCTTTCTTTATTTCCTATATAATATTTTATCTAAGTAATTTTTCAATCGTCGAACTAGTGATATGGAGTACAATTTAATGGTACTCCTACTACCAGAAAGTATACTGGTGCAATTTCACGTACGTAATGTTAACATTACATTGCAAGTTTGAGAATACTCACCAATAAGATTTTTAAGAAATAGTGTATTTTTTCAGCAGACCATGTCTATCTATATATGTCAAAGAACGAAACGATACGGCGATATAAAAAAAACGTACACTTTATTTTTTAAACTGTTTATTTGACTGTGATTCTAAGAAAACCTAGGTAAATAAATTTGCCTATTTTGGAAAAAAGTTTTTGGATTTCTTCTAATGAAAAAGCCAAATCAGGTCCTTTCTTAGGTACCCTATTCAATAAACTTACTTATAAATAAACTTAACAGTTAGTATAGATCGGATATATTTGAAACATCGTACCATCCCTAGCTTGCTTTGCCCACGATGTACTGTCCAACATTTTAAAACACATTAGCCGTTGATTATGATATGCGTCTGTTTATTTGTAAATATTTAGTCTGTCTGTGCATATGAAGTTATATTTAAAAACCAGAAGTATAATCGTGACTCACATCTTGTCAAAAAATAATCAGTACCTACTAGACAGATACATAAATACACGGTGTTACAAAAATGATAATCCAAGGTAACAAAACATGAATCTATTAACGATTTCGAACAACGGGACCAAATATGAAAACTCAAAAAAAAACGACACTTTGTCAGCCTCTGTAGCCTAGTTGGTAGTGACCCTGCCTACGAAGCTCGAGGTTCCGGGTTCGATTCCCGGCAAGGGCATTCTTTGTGTATTTATTTATCACAAATGTTTGTTCCTTGGTCGTGGCTGTGTATGTATCTAAGTATCTATACGTATCTATCTATTATATATATCGTCGCCTGGTACCCACATCACAAGCCTTAATTGAGCTTACCGTGGGACTAGGTTGATTTGTGTGAGATGTCCCAAGATATTTATTATTTATTATTTATTATTTATTCGATTGTTGTTCCATAGAAATGAGCTAAGATAGCTTGACAAAAATGTACGGAAAAGAAAGAAATCATGTTTGGCCCCATAGTAATAGTTATTCAAAATCGTTAATAGATTCATGTTTTATTATCTCGTATCACATTTTTGTAACATCCTATACACTTCCATTACTATGTAGATACGTTCACATTATGTACCAATTTTTGTTTTTAATCAGCATTAATAAAAAAGTATTCTCGCTGCATAATTTCAATGAAATTTATGTATCCATTCAGACTAGATATCCCAATATACGAACTTTTTAAAGTGGATAAAGTTCTTATTGTTGTCCAGAGTCCGTATAAATGGAAGTGCTTGAGGAGATATGGGACATCGTTAAAGTATGCTTTTAGGAGTGTCATTCTTCGCTTACCGAGAAAATAAGACTGTCGAACTGGTATAAGAGCGATCTCTGGATCCGCAACACTTTAACTGATTCCTGGGTCATATTATGCTGGTTTAAGAACTTGTTCGAGCTCTGATATATCGTGAGAATAAGATGGCAGTTGTCAATGGCACGAGATTCGCGAGTCGAGTACCAATCCCGCACTGGCTGTATTCCAACGGATAAGAGTCAAGTTGACCGCCGACATAGTTGGCGAATACACGAAGCGAAATGTCACCAAGCATTGTTTTTGAACAATTTTTTGTCAAATATATGTTTACCATCGTCATCATCATATCTGCCGGAAAACTGCTGAACATACGCCTCCTCCAAAGTTTGCCACAATGACCGGTCCTGTGCCACTCGTTTCCAGCAGACTCCTGCGAACTTCACTAGGTCATTAACCCACCTTATTGTCGGGGGCCTACCCACGTTGCACCTTCCGGTACCTGGCCGCCACTCGAAAACATTTCCGCCAACGTTAATATATTTATATCTTCAAGTTTTTATCGTCGCCAATTACTAAAGACAGTGCATTTATTGAATGTATTGCGAAAACACAAATCAAATTATTTATTAACTAAATATTTTGATTTGTACTTTTAATTTTTCTCCAGTAGTCACACTACTTAATACTATATAAATTATAAATATTAGATGTCATATACCAAAGAAAAACGAACAAGATCACCTATGTCCGAGGTGGGGATCGAACCCACGTACTCAGCTTTCGCGGCTGATGCCTGTACCCCTCGGCCACTCGGTCTTAAAGAAAAACGACCAAGATCACCTATGTCTGAGGTGGGGATCGAACCCACGTACTCAGCTTTCGCGGCTGATGCCTGTACCCCTCGGCCACTCGGTCTTAGCAACCACCGGTCAAATTTCTCGGGTATATGCAATCTCTTACAACCGACCGAGTGTGTTCTTAAGACCGAGTGGCCGAGGGGTACAGGCATCAGCCGCGAAAGCTGAGTACGTGGGTTCGATCCCCACCTCGGACATAGGTGATCTTGTTCGTTTTTCTTTGGTATATGACATCTAATATTTATAAAGTGCATTTAGTTGGTAATTTCATGATGAGACGGATCAAACGATCCCATATTTGATATGGTTACAAGGTAAGAGGGGCATAAGTTTTAAAACCGTATCTAAATATTTTAGTCACAAGTAATTGCCATAAACGCAAAAATGTTTTCTTTTATAAGAATGGAATTTGATTGTAATTAGGTAGGTGAAGCTCTCGTAATTATCGTAGTAGCACACAAACAGAAAAAAAAATTGTCGGATTGAGAACCTCCTCCCTTTTACAGAAGTCGGTTAAAATCAAGGCACGGCGCCTCATCTCATCGCTTTGTATTTATGTCCAACTCCTTTATGCCAGAGGTACCACAAATACGAAATTACCTACAGTATCAAATGATCATTTTTAGACATAATAATTGAGTAAACAAATAAATACAAATAACTTAATGAATTATTTAAACAGTTTATACGTTTATCGACATTGATTCACTAAACATTCGCCCGATATTAATCAAATTTTCAAATTTCTATCAGCTAGTATAGTCTAAGTAACTAAATTTTTATAAAAAATCGTGAAATTCAAGATTAATTTGGAGCGACATTTTTTTTCATATATTGCGATGCCTAGTGAGATTTATTAAATATTTTTATTAAAAAGGTCGGTATTTAAAACTTTCTTCAGCACAGAACAATGTTTTTTCTGTTTTGTGTTCTTCAGGCTAGGTGTTAAAATAATTTATAAGATATTTTTTAACTATTGCTTGCTCAAAATCAATTCTTCAAATGGCATGTCAATTGTTCATTTACGATTGAAATCATAATAAGTTTCCTATGTTATTACCAGTTTATCAATACTTTTCGCATAGTTTATCATTACCTACTCAAGAATATGCACAATCTACAAGACCTTATTGTTAAATAATACATAGTATTTTCTTAGATTACCGCGATAGTTATTTATGAATTAAAACTATTTAAACGGATTATATTGTGAAAATATATTAAATGAAGTTAAAGTTAGTTAATATATACGCGAGTATATCCGTTTTCATAGTTTTACTTCATGAAATATATTAATCAATTTAACTACATCTAGGGGTGAGTCACCGTCGGTATGTAGTTAATATAATTAATGTGCAAGATATAATTCGTTTAAATAGTTTTATGTTTTGATAATATAATTTATTTGACAATCAAGCGTTGATAACAAAGTCGGAAAACGGCAATTCACCCAATTAGCGCTAGTAATTCTGTACAAACTTTGAGAAATGTTCAAATTACATTAACTTTACGAAACGCGAGTCTTATTTCAAGGGAATGCGTTACCCTTGTCAACCTAGTACCTAATACTCACCTTATTTAATACGGTTGGGTGTAGGCTTGGAATACTTTAGTGTACAAAGTAGTACCACATAGTGAAACAGACCGAACATTGAAATTGTGACTACGCACTTAGATACTATGTACAAATCTAATGCGGGTGATAAATTAAACCAGCCATGGGATTCATTAGTGTAATCATGGATTATTTTATTTTAATGTCACAGTTATGTAACCCCACAGATTTTTTAAAAAGATTTTCTAAGCAGCAATGTAGGTACCTACTAACATTTGTTAATATTGATATTATGGCAGTTATGACAAATTAGCTATCAACGAGCGTTCGACTTGAGTGTGTTGCTTGCTTACATATTATTGCACCCGAATTATTTCGTACGCATAATTTTGTTGCTCCAACTTTAAGTAATAGTACACTGTGCATCAAGGGAGTTAAGTACGGAACTACTAACGACTCGAGGTGACTCGAGTTAGTATTCTGCTTACCGACCGTGATGCATACAATGTATTTCATCACACTTGCCCACTTTATTTATTATATTTTTTTATTTATTATTTATTTATTTATGCCCTAAACTAACCTCCGCATAAATGTACGCCGATGTAAGGGACAATGTGGTGCATCTGTAAATAGCTTTAAGATCCACTGTAACCCACTATTGACAAAATATAATATTTCATTTCATTTCATTTCATTTCCGTCAAGAGCTTCGCCCGTATTAGATTCACACCCTGGATATGAATAATAGATTGTAGCTGAAGATGATACAGAACTAGTTAAAAACGGTAGTAGATAGGGGTGAAAATGAAATATGTTGATATCGTATTATTACAGTCACAAACAAAACAAAATTCGTTGTTTCATAACATCCTAGGTACCTACTCGTAAGTTGTAATCAAAGCTACTTATGTAAGGTAATGTAAAAAACAGAAGATTCTCATAATTACCTAATATTACTAGACATTTTCTTTTAGATAAGGCATTATTACGCTATTCTCGTGAAAATACGTTGAGTTATACACTGGCGCCTATGTCCATTCATATCATGTGCCATAGAAATTGCCCCTAAGGCACCAGTGACTAAGGTTTGGAAATATATGTACAAAAAGTGATGTCGAGAACTGTCTATAGATCGTTCCCTATTTTGGAATAGGTTATTTATACCGACGCACACTAGACTATGTGTAGGTACATTATATCTGTATATTCCGTGCAATATTTGTTAGTATCTGCGTTACTTTCTTACCTAATCATCACTCGCATACCTACTAACATAATCAATTAAATGATAATCGAGGATGAGCGGAATGGATAAAAACTAAATCCACGTTAAGGCTGCGTTTCCACCAGAGATGTGCGAGGATGTGTTTCCATACAAATGACACCTATTAATGACTCGACAGAGGTGCCATTTGTGGAGCGAGGTATTCATAGAAACACATCCTCGCACATCTCTGCTATGCTATTCTCTTATTCACACATTCGACGCTGCGTTCGTGAACGAGCTCGACGTCGAGACAGCCTTGTCTAAAATCCTAGCTGTTTGATTTGACATTAGGAATCGAGGCTGTGAGCGATATTGTGGGCGAGTTCGTCGCTGTTTTTCGTTAGAGAATACGAAGTTCGTGCATTAAACGTCAAACTCTCGACGCAGTGTAGTTCCAGCTCACGCCGCATTCGTCGCCGAGCACTAGTGTCGTTTAAAGTACATTAGTGAATACCATTTTTAGGCTCGACGCTGCCGCAACGCTGACACAGCGCTGACAGCAAGGCGGTTTCCTTAGTGAATGAACACTGCTGGTGTGCTGGTGGAAACGCAGCCTAAGCTCACTGTCGCAGCTCATGGTACCGCTAGAGGAAAGCAAACGCGTGTAACAAAGTTTTGCAACTATGAACCGCTTTCTCGAATGTGCGGGCCGGCCTGAAGCTGAAATTAGTTTGGCATACTTGTATTTAATAATATGTTATCCTTGTATAATAATTACAGGCCCAGCGAAGATGCCATTCTGCAATCGTATGCGATAAGCGATAAGTAATAAATATACGGCAATGACAAATTCGAACGAAATGTCACGACGTTTTCATACATTATTATGGTCACGTGACTTAAGTGTCATGCGGGGCAAATACAACTATGAGGTAATTTCAACTAATGGACATTTCTTTTAGTCTGTTGCTAAGAACTTTTGGAAGATACCTAGAACATTCTTTGATTTATTTTAAAAGCAACACAATAGTAGGTAAGTATGATCTTTTTACAAATTAAGAGGTATATCAATTAGTCGAATTTACCTCATAGTTGCATTTGACCCGCATGACCATATATCGTTTATCGTATACGATTGCAAAATGGCATCTGGGCTAGGCCTGCTGGCGCTTGAAGCGGCTACGAACACGCGCGAATTGCGACGCTGCAAGCGTTTTTTGTAATCATTGCGTGTGATGCTAACTAACCACCGCTTATTGCGTATATCGACCGCGCAATGAACAGAGACAAAACGCTCGCCGTGCCGCGCTACTTAATGCTTGTTATTCATTGTTGTTATATACTGTATGCATTCCATTGACACTTTCATTACGGACGAGTGCTACGCGTTATGCCGTGTGGTGACGGCAGTAAGAATACATTTGTAACCACCCCAACTCCTCCTGCGGGTGTCGTAAGAGTCGACTAAGGGATTGAAGTGTCACTGACCATTATTTGATAAAAGATTGATGATGGGCAGCAGCGTCATCATAGTGGACACATTACTGCAATCGCCAATCCGCTTGCCCAGCGTGGCGATTATGGGCATTTACCTCCTAATGCGTATAGCAATTTAATAGGAGAGGCCTACGTCCTGCAGTGGACTATCATAGGCTGATGCATGCTACGCGCTACGCTCGTAGCCGATCCCGTGATTTTTCCGCTTTGTAGCGAAAATGGACCTCCCACAGAGAACTCCCCTCGGGAGTTCCCCGCGCTCAATGTGTAAATGCATACAGTATATTATATACGAAAAGCAAACCTTTTGCCTAATGATGACCAACTTGGGTACATTACGTAGAATAGCAAACATATACAATCTTTTCGTTCTACTGTTGGCCGCGTCTTCACGAAAATCTTGTGTGTAGATCAGGCTTGAAAGCGTAACAGATAAAAGCCAAAACCATTACCTCGTTATATATATGTATATGTATGTATACCTACTGTTGCATAATGTTTCCTTTTTCTTGCAGTGGCATAAATAGTATATGAAATGCGTCTAGCAAGTTTCGAGTCTCAGTCGTTTTGGATTAGTAAGGATTTTCTCGGGTCTCTTTTACTAGAGCTAAAGTGGTTATGTACAGTGGCCTCCACAAATATGTTTCCATTTTTGCACCTTATCACAACTAAATAGGGTGCAATATTGTTAAGATGTTTTTGAACATAAACGTAAATCGCGCGCGCTGTGCACAGTCACACAAAGGCATAGGGTAAGAATGAGGAGTTTTCCGCAGTGAAATAGTACGATGAAGTACAATGACTCATTTTTTTTTCATTAATTCATTAATAGGTAAAATCATTGAGTAAATAAATCATTAATCATCCTCAATTTCTTATTACGGGGAGTAGTCAAAAAATCGAAGGATTCCAAATTTTGCGGGACAGGAATTGTACTGCAAGAAAATGGAAAATCCGGATTTGATTAAAACAAGTAAATCACGTAATAAAGTGATAGTGTAGCATAATACTATCGACATTTTTGGATGTAAAAGGAACCAAAAGAAAATGGTTACCGCCTTACCGGTTCGCATCTCTATGATTTATTAGGCAGCTAAACTGAAATAAAACTGTAAATCATTTAAGGTTATTAGTTGGTAATAATTACTTTGTACTCGTATCTTTTACTTTTATTACGGGTCGATAATTATTGAGGTAGGTACCAACAACAACTAAAACATAAATCTATGCTCGCCAGTCTATTGACATCAGTAATATCCGAGACTATTTAAATATCAATTAAGTTAATTCCAACGATAGGTAAATTAATTGAAGTATTTTGTTAAATAACTGCAACTGTTGCAGCAACTGTTCAAGGCGCGTGTTAACGGCACCGTTCCGTGGGTGTCGTAAAAATCGACTAAGGGAATGAAGTGTACCATAAGTTACCATTTATTTATTGAAGATTGATGATGGGCTGCGTCTTTAACATTCATCACACATATATACTACTGCTAGAACTCGCTTGGCGTGGAAATTATAGGCACTAAGGGGTGTACCGATAAAAAACTGGCAAATTCAAATGAAAAAATCGGATTGATATAGTTAGGTAGCTATAATTTCATGCTTTGGAAATCAACCAGGAAGTCTTAACTTAGCTGACTGTAGTACTTTTGTATCACTACCGCATTTCAGGTACTCAAAGTACAGCTTCTTCGAAACCTCTTCCAAACTATCTTTTCCAAACATTTTTTTTCTTTTTTGTATGCAGTTTTCTAAATTATGGGACTGTTGTCAATATATCTGGCTATTTTTCCCGTGTTCCTTAAGATATCCTTGACTTATGCCTACTATCCTTGATACTTTTTGACACAGATTTCGCTTCATAAAACTATGCCAAAGAGAGTAAGACTAAGATTTGTATAGGATTAAATAATTGATTGAAGACCCATAAAAAATCACATACTATGTGACATAATTCCCTTCACAGAGTATTACTGCGCCCAAGGCAGGGGTATATTAAAAAAACATGGAGTTTAAACAGAAATATAGGTCACTTCTGCAGAACACGAAGTCGTGCAGTAAAGAATAAAAAAAAGACCTTGGAAAAATAGATTTCGAAGGGGTTCTGGAGAACTTGTATTGTGAATACTGAAATTGCAGTAACAACAAAAAAGGACCAAAGTTAGCTAATTTAAGACCTCCTAGTTAATTAGAAAAGCCAGAAATTACAGCTTTTTAACTATATTGACCCGATTTTTTCATTTGAATTTGCCAGTTTTTTATCGGTACACCCCTTATTTTCCTCATAATGCATCCATACGTATCTATAGCTTATAGGAATGTGAATGAAATAGGCTGATTATATGATGATGTGCAGTTTATTTGGATCACATATTTAAATGGCACATGGCGTTTTTGAAATGAATCCATTTACTGCCTTATATTATTTAGTCGTGGTTCCGCTCTCAGTAAGTCGCTAACGAGCCAGTGACAGAATTTCAAAGCAAGCTACAAAGACAAGAGTTGCCGAGTTTTACAACGCTTTCTTATTTAACGAGTCTGGCGTGCTTATTACTGCAAATTGCAAATTGGCGTACGTAAATCATGAAACGGCCTTAAAGTTTGCGAGTTACAGCGCACATTAATTTGGTATAGGCATACAAGCCGGCTGCAGCTATGGAGGTAGTAATTAAGTTTTGCAGCACGCTGTTGTACCCATTACTTACCTATTTAGTACTCAAATTACTACTACCAATACTAACACATTTACAGTACCTACAGCATGCCTAGCCACAATGGAATTCTGCAATTACAAAACAGATAATTATGTTTTTACTTTTGGGCTTTATTGCAATAGGGTACGGTACACGTCGGTTGCTGTTTCGACTCAGAATAAAAAAAAAAACCCGGTGAAGTTGTAATTCTTTCTCTCGTTACACTTTAATTTATACAGTATGAGAAAATCAAAACATCTCATACAAAAATCATAACTCCGTCACGTTTTTTAGGGACACAAAATAAGACAACAAAAATAATTTTGATCCAAAATATGACTTATTCGTGATGTAACTTTATTAAATACTTAGGTTACTCTTAGAAATAATGCATGTCAAACTAACAATTTGAGTAACATTATTCAACAAACTACTTTCTTTGCAATCGTTACCCGCTTCCAAACTTCCTAATGCCTCGTAAATTGGAAAGCTTACCAAACTGTGGCGCCACCACAATCGCCACACTAGCAGCACACGACACGATACGAGATTGTACCGCAGTGGACCCATTGTACAAGAACTTACGATCGCGCAATGCGAAAATGTTTGCCGCGCTCATCATAAAACTTGCCAATATTCGTATGATTTGGTAGTCGCAGTGTTCAGAGGGCCTACCCAACGTGTTGCCTCATGCACTTGTAAATTCGTGAAGTGTGAGAGGGACGTAACACGTTTGTAGATCGCGGTACGTCCCCAGTTTGCGAGCGGCTGTTCTGTTTGTCAACTAGGTTACAAATCTAGATCGTCCGGAAATGTATTTTGTATATTTTCTGAGTGTCACGTTTTATTCATAACTGTGATGTGAGTATAAGTTTGTGTAGGTGTAGGTACTCGTTATGTTATATACCTGCTGGTATAGAGTTCCACGAGAGTTGAGGTCACGCACACCTCAACATGTCATGTAAACACACGGGGAATTTAAAATTAGTGTCCTTTTTTCGTACTGACAGCAAACCCAAGTGCAACTGTAAGATTGACCAAAAAGTTTGTTCAAGGGATTTGCTTCAATATTTTGACGCAAGTCATTCATTCGCTACATTTTTTGCAATTAGTACTTCATTTGGACGTGTGTGTAAATCATTCACCTCAACTCTGGTGAAATTACCTATACAATGAACGTCAAATTAATGTATTCGTTAAACACCCCCTGTTCCTTACCACTTTTATTATAAGTAGAGCTTATTTCAATATAATTTTTCATAATTTTCAAAAATACGTATCATGTGTGTGAATGGTTAAATAATTATGACATAATTGGTGTCGAAGAAAGGCTGCATTTCAATTTATAGGAGAGGAGAACTTATTTAATTTTCAGTTACTGTGGCACATGTTTTCGACAGCCTAGGTCTCCAATTGTTAGCAGTTTAGTGAAAACGCCCCACTCCAATTTCCATAAGAGGTTACCAACATTGCATATCGGGTAAGCAAGCTGAAATGGGCAGGGCACATAATCTCGAAGAGCCGATGACCGTTGGGGCAAGAAGGTAGTCGAGTGGAGACCACGTACCGGCAAATCCTTAATAAACAGAAACACAGACATAATAATCTTACAACCCAGCAAAAGTCATTAAGAAGACAGCTTTTGCACAGAAATGAATAAGAAGTTAAGTTCTCGATGAATATAATAATATATTCCCAAGGATTCAATTCCGGCTAAAAGTTTCAAAGTTTAAAGGAAGCTTAGTTTCGGGTATATCTAAACTTGTGTTATTAATTTAATTAGTAGGTACATAATTACAAAACTTAAGGTTTTACTTGCCTGTTATTGCCATTAGAGTAAAGCGCCACAAAAGTTTTCAGCTACAAGTCTCAGAACGCATATTTTGAAAGTTGCCGATTGTATTATAAAACCTAAATAAGTATTCTCATAATGAGTCTTGTAGGTCGTTTCCCAAAAACTTGTATACTTGCAATGCAAGTAGAAGTTTTCTTTATAACACCTGCATTGATTAGATAAAATGACCTGAGGTGGCCGTGTGGTGACGGCAGTAAGAATACATTTGTCACCACCCCAACTCCTTCCGCGTGTGTCGTAAGAGCTGACTAAGGGAATGAAGTGCCACGGCTATTCTTGATAGAAGATTGATGATGGGCAGCCGAGTCATTATAGTGGACACATTGCTGCGATCGCCAATCCTCTTACCCTGCGTGGTGATTATGGGCATTTTCCTCCTAATACGTCATACGACTCAAACGCATAGTTAATAGGAGAAGCTTACGTCCAGCGACTACTATATAGGCTGATGTTGATTAGATAAGGGCTAACCTTGGTTTAGTGCTATAATGAAAACACAATTGTATTTATTCTGATTAAATGCACTGAATCTTCGAAGTCGTTCAAACGACCTACGGTTCTCAAACTTGGTATTTACCCATTACTCTCGCAATTCCTATTAGCCGAGTGCTCAATATTTAATCAGCCTGCTCTCTGATTGGTTCGCAATTAGCCTCTCGATTGCTCTTTATTTGCTCTCGTCGGTAAGTGCTCTCGATCGGTTCTGAATCTTTAATGTGTCTTAAGTAATCTGTGACTGATTTTGAGGTTGGCTTCCAAAACTGAAATATCCTATAATCATGAAATTGGAAGAAACAACAGCGTACAAATATTAAAGAATTATGAATGTTGTATACCTATAAATGTTTGATACATTAACATTTCAGTCCGATCGGAACCATAGAAGTAGTGGAAGTGGCATACATTTAACTTGCTCGATTCCACTAGACTAGAATATTCGTTAACGTAATTAATGTTAGAGCACACTACACGTTACACGCTCACGCTCACGCTACAAGCTTGTAAAAATATTTGAAAAGAGTACCTACTTACCGATAAAGAGATCACCAATGATACTTGTGACATTATTATATTCTAGAAAAGTGCATTCAGACCAAACGAGCATTCGCTATTCTATCCCCCCACTCTACGAAATTCGATCGTTACACAAAACGTGATTCGTTGATTTCGTAGAGCGGGGGATAGAATAGCGAATGCTCGTTTGGTCTGAATGCACCTTAACATATACAGCGTGTAAATCTATTACGGGCGATAAAGTAATTAAACCAGACATAGGATTTATTGGTGTAATCATGATTACAAGTTTTTTTTTTAAGTTACTCTTTATTATAACATGACTACACAGAGTTTTTTTTAAGTATTTCGGAGCAGCTTGCAAATACGAACATTTGTTAACCCTTGATTTGACAAATTTCAAAAAAATCGTGCGTTCTAGCCTCCTCGCCATTGTATAGAGCAAAAAATTATGTTTTAAAAAAAATACAAAAAGTGGGTCGAAGACTATGTTCATTGTGACGAACATTGCCAAATTAAGGGTTAATATTTATATGGCAGTTATGTCACCTGGGTTGCGTTTTATAAAGTTACAATTTACAATTACACTGTTTGCCTCTCTTTCTAGCCAATATGTGAGTGCGTTAGAGAGGCAAACAGCGAAATTGTATATTGTAACTTTATAAAACGCGACCCTACTTTTGAAATTAGTTGTCCTTGTCAGCGATGAAAGTGACACAACTTGAGTGTGTTGTTCTACATTGCGCGCCGAATTATTTCGTACGGATAATTTTATTACTCTAATTTTAAATAAAAGTTATGTAAATGTTATTAAGACCTAAACTAACCTCCGTTAAGAGCTTCGCCCGTATTTGACTTTCACCCTGTATATTTATTCCATTCTTCAGGTTTAAACCGAATTCCAACAACGACAATATTCATCAATATTTAATGTTAGGTATATAATATAAAAGCAATAAATAGCCGAAGTATAATCGATGGTCGTAAGTTTAATATGTACCGGTACGCAATGTTGACCTTTCCAAAGTTTGGTGGCTCCTGTGGCTTGCAAGATGAGGGTACTCCGGGTACAGACCCCTAACTAATGGCGGCTTGACCCGTACAACTTTGACTTCCGCAGTCTACATACTTGTACTTATTGTTAGTTACGGGTATAGGTATTCGCTGTTGTATGGGAGTATGCAAATACTTGTACGATATATAGATTCTTTTAGTCTCTTACTATACAAATCTCTATCTCGCTGTTTGTTCACTTACGCTTCGCATTATTTTTGAGAATAAGAATAGAATAGAATTCATTTATTTGGTGTAAAAAGATAAACTTAAATTAAAATACATCTTAAACTAAAAACAACAACAAAATTGATGCCACTCAGCATATGCCGCTAGCTAAAGTTTTAGCCATGGCGCTGGTTTTCAGGGCAACCAGAATACTTGATAGGTACATTAACATTAATCAAAAGTAACATTATAAAGCAAGAGAGGACATCAAAATTATAGAAAACACATTGACAAATTAAAGAGAGCAAAAGATCAGTACGAGCATAGTACCCAGTGAAGGCTCGTGGATTAGACTGAATTCTATCTGATCTGGTCGCCTTCACCATACAGGCCTTGCCTAGTGTATCCCCACACTGTAAAGCTTATCAGTATGCAATGTATTTATTGGCGAATAAACATATAGATTTTTTTTTTATTGCTAGTCGGCCAAATGGATAGTCATCGAAAAACAGATATGCCCGCCCACCCGCGATGCGATATAGAAGGTAAAGTCAGGGACTCCAATTTTGAATTCCAAAAATAGGCAAGGATCTCCACTCCAATATTGATGGACTTATGGTAGTCACCGCGTTCAACCCTGAATGTTTAATTGAAAAATAGATTCATAATATCTACGGAGGTGATAGAGTCCCAAAGCGGCCCGAACTTTTCTTTTTTTTATGATATAGGTGGCAAACGAACAGACGAATCGCCTGATGGAAAGCGATTAACGTCGCCCATGGACACCCGCAACACCAACTTGAATTTAAAGCAAGAATAGCTCTATGTGACTGTTCAGCTATTGACTTGAATCTGGCTATGTTATTATATTGCCTTTGCGTACAGATTATTGTGCTGAAGTAATAATAGTAAATAGCAAAAAAACATACTTTAGGGTACGGCTCTGCTGACGCGAAGAGGAGCGGAGATGTGCAAAATTGATCAATTATATATCAGTCGCGCGCGCGTATTCGCTTGTACGGTCGTGTCGCGGATCGCTAGCCGCCAGAACTCGCATCATGGCTGCTACGTTGAAGTGCAACAGTTGTAATGTTGTTGTGAACGAACTATTAGCATTTGTGGTTAACAAGTTACATATAATGGACGATGAGAGCATGAGTAAAATTTGTGTGGACTTCTTTACGACGGAAGATATCAAGAAAGCAAAGGACCTATTGTTTTTATCTGTCCCTGCTCGAAAACGAAAGATTGTTCGAAAGAATGATGGTAAGGAACGCCGTGATATTGATGATATTATCGACTTAGCGCGCGTTACCGAGCCTGAGAAATTCCCAGTGTTCGTCGCTCGCGACCTGCATAAGCTGCCGCCGCTGGACTTTGACTCCGTGGACCTAACGTCACTTCTCAGGAACATTGTGGTACTTCAAAATGAGCTGAGAATCATAAAGTCACAGTATGTTACGGCAGAAATGCTAGAAAATCTGGAGAAAAAGCTCGTAAATCGGAAGTTTCCGGATATCAGTGATCCGTTTTATCGGAACGTTAGCCAGTCAAATTTGAATGTGAACGTTGGAAGACGTGGTGGATATTTGAATAGTGGACCAATGGGTATCACTAACTTTGATGCATTCTCTAGAAGCAGCGAATTTAATGACGAGTATAACAAAACGATGCTGTCTCCCTCTAGCCTGCACGAATCTCACAAATCGCCGTCCTGCTCACCATCGCGCCAGAGTAGTTTCGATCAAAACAATGCGCGTGCGCATGCGCCGCAGACTGCACAGCGTCCCTCTCCGCCACCCTCCAGCCCTCCGGCGCCCGCCATTTTAACGGAACAAGCGCAGAGTAAACAAGCGCCGTGCGAGGTTAGCGAGACTCGAAGGGAAAAGGCCTCGGAACCATTGAACATGCCTATAGTAGAGAAAAAATAACCATATGAAGACTTTTGCAAATGTAGCAAGCGAAGGTGAATGGACCGAAGTTAGAAAACCATCAAGACTCGCCTCGAAGAACCGTCTTATAGGAAGAATGGGCAAGGCGGAAAGTGACTGTAATTTTAGAGCCGCCGAACCGAAAGTACCTATCCTCATTACGAATGTGCATAAGGATTACATCGAAAGCTGATATTACCGAATATATACGCAAGAAAACTAAAGATAACATAACATTAGACCAAATAATTATGAGGGACAAAAACAGCAGTCACAGCGCTTACAAGTTTTATGTGTGCAAGAACAAAGTGAATATGTTTTTTGGACGAGTCGTTGTGGCCAAGCGGTATTATTTTTCGTCGTTTCGTAAAGTCTAGGTATAAGTACAACGAAAACACCGATAATGCGTCGAGGTCCGGATCGGCTACGGCGCGTGCTACGAGTGCTACGACCGCTACGAGCGCTACGTGTGATATAACGATTTCTAATAATTACAAACTAAATGGAAATAAATAAAAACAAATGAAGTTACTCTTTGTTCTTATAATTGTCGAAGCATTAAGCGTTCTATTGATGACATTAAACGACTGTGTATTAAGGCTGATATTATAGCACTACAAGAAACTTGGCTTTTTGCCTCATGACCTGGCCTATCTGAACAGCGTAAGCGACGAGTTTGCCTGTACTGGGACATCAGCAGTGGATACATCGACTGGTATTTTGCGAGGTAGGCCCTACGGCGGGACTGCGCTTTTATGGCGTAAGAAGCTATTTCCATCTGCAGCGGTTATCCAGTGCGACAATGTGCGAATTAGTGCGATTAAGATAACGTCGTGCGATAAGCATGTAATAGTGTTCTGCGTTTACATGCCAGTCAATAGTGTGGACAATTTGCCAGACTTCGTACAGTGTATGAGTGCAATGGACGCTATAGTTAAGGAATGTGGCGTTGAAACTGTTTTTTATATTAGGTGATTTTTAACGCGCACCCGGGTGAGTTGTTTTGTGACGAGCTGTGTAGTTTTTGTATGGAACAAGGGTGGATCTGTGCCGATACCGTTTAAAATAGGGTTAGGTACGGACGCGCATACATACTTGAGTGAAACACACGGCTCAAAACGATGGCTAGATCATTGCGTAACGACATCAGCTGCGTTTGATACTGTTACCGATGTTTTATATCGATTACGATGTATACTGTTCTGATCACTACCCCCCTTGTAATAAAGTGCAATCTTGACTTGGTTTAAACCTAAACTCATATCTAGTAATATTTATAATTATAACAATGTAATCTCGAATAAGAAATGTGTTGTCTGGGGGGAGAGAACATCCCATGAAATTGAAAATTTATACGAATAAATGTAACGAATTACTTAAAACCTTTGATTTTCCTTCTGAATTTCTGGCCTGCTGTGACGGATGCTGTGTGAGAAACTCTGAGCATTGCAGGATACTTGATAATATGTACCTCAAAATAATTACCTCGCTATGCGAAGCGTCCTCATACAGCAAGACCGTCGTAAGTGGACGTGGTAATGCTAGAAAGAGGGTAATAGGATGGAATAAGCATGTTAGCGATGCGCACGGAGAGGCGAGGGCTAGATTCCAGGATTGGGTATGGTATGGTAGGCCCAAGGAAGGTATTGTTTTTGATGCTATGTGCCAAAGTCGTAAGGTATTTAAATCGAGACTCAGATGGGTTCAACAACATCAAGAACAAATAAAAATGGATTTGCTAGCCACACACCATAAAAGTAACGATTTTAAAAACTTCTGGAAATGTACTAAGAAACTGGAGTCTAGGCCTGGTCTTTCTGTCAGTGTGAACGGAATTTCTGATCCTAAGTGTATCGCTAACGTATTTATGGAACAGTTCAATGTAAAGCCTGCCACCGTCCTCAGCGGGGGCCGAGCGGCGGCAGGTGCTTGATGCTGAAGAACTGGTCGGCGACTCACAGACTCGGTTTAGTGCTAGTGACGTTAAGAAAATAATAAACAATATGAAGAGGGGTAAATCTCCAGGTCACGACCACTTAAGCATCGAGCACCTGCAGTTTGGCCGGTCCCCACCTGCCTCGAGCTTTGGCAATGTTCTATAATCTATGCATATGTCACTCATACGTGCCACCCCTTACGACGAAAACTGTTGTCATACCTATTGTAAAAAATAAGACCGGTGACATATCGAAAAGTGCTAACTATAGGCCTATTTCTCTGGCCACGATTGTAGCGAGGGTTCTCGATGGTCTGCTTAACATGGAATTGAATAAGTATCTGAAATTGAATGACGCGCAGTTCGGCTTTCGTGCTGGCTTATCTACCGAAAGTGCAATTGTATGTTTAAAGCAGGCTGTGGAGTATTACACGCGTAGAAAAACACCTATTTATGCGTGTTATCTGGATCTCAGTAAGGCCTTCGATCTGGTTGATTACAATTTACTTTGGAATAAACTAGACGAAGTGCAATTTCCCAGAGAGCTCACGCGCATATTTAGGTGTTGGTACTCTGGTCAGAGAAATAGTGTCCGCTGGGGGGAAGTGTTGTCCGACGAGTATGGACTCGAATGTGGTGTAAGGCAGGGCGGGTTAACATCCCCCATGTTATTTAATTTTGTATATGGATGCCCTAATCGATGAGCTCAGCAGTACTCGTGTAGGCTGCCATATTAACACAGTATGCTTCAATAACATAAGCTACGCAGACGACATGGTACTGCTGAGCCCATCGGTGGGTGGCATCCGAATACTTATTGAAAAGTGCGAAGCTTATGCCCATAAACATAACTTACGATACAATGTCGCGAAAAGTGAGTTCATGGTTTTTTAAGGCGGGGAGCAAGTGTCCATCATACATACCGCCCATTCGTTTGAATGGTGAATTGCTGAATCGGGTTTATTCTTTTAAATATCTCGGGCACCCGGTCTCCGACGATCTGCGTGACGACGCAGACATAGAGCGCGAGCGTAGGGCGCTGGCTGTGAGGGCCAACATGATCGCTCGTAGGTTCAGCAGGTGCACAGCTCAGGTCAAAATAACACTTTTTAGAGCTTACTGTACATCACTGTACACCTGCAGCCTATGGACGAGATACACGCAGCGTTCTATGAACGCCCTGCGTGTACAATATAACGACGCGTTCAGGATACTGTTGCGGCTGCCGCGCTACTGCAGTGCGTCTGGCATGTTCGCGGATGCGCATGTGGACGGTTTTTTATGCAACGCTCCGCAAGCGCAGCGCTGCGACGCTCCGAAGGGTGCGCGGCAGCCGCCACAGTCTCCTGGCCGTTGTTGCTGGGAGATGGGACAGTGCCCTAGTCAGGCACTGGACCTCTCAACATCTTAGCTTAAGTACTAACATAATTATTTAAGGCACTATTGTAACTAACACCATATGGATTTTATTGTCCGAAATAAATGATTTTTATTTATTTTATTTATATTCTTGAAATTCAAAATTCGAAACACTGTGATGCGGTGTCATTGGCCGAGCTCCCACAGCTCCGCTCCGCTCCGCGTCAGT
>JALPQI010021067.1:0-16316 GCA_025490895.1 Thaumatotibia leucotreta
TAATAAGGGGGTTCAGGTTCACCTTATGCAGTCGCTGTTACTAGTCGATTATGTCTTGAACCGGAAATGTCCGGAATTTGATCTAAATAAGATTAATAAACCTACCGAGTAGGTTGTGGTAGTTAATCATTAAGAGTGACTGGTTATTGCAATAAAAAAATGAATACTCGTTGTTGTTTCATTGATTTTTTTCCATATCTTGCCCACGTTTTTCTCCTTGGCCCACTGTGAACAACTGATATATTTATTGTTCACCCCCCCTGTTGCACAGTGGATCAATTTCCACTTTTTTTTAAAGTTCTACTATTTCTAAATAGCTTCTAATACACATTCCAGACCGTAATCAGATGAATTTCAAATAAATGAAATATACGATAGTCCAAAAATTATGTATATAGCACGAATATTTTTCGAGATATAGGCCTTGTAAAATGGAGTGATCCAGGGTTAACCATGTTACCCTAAGGCTACAGGCCTGGCTGGAGCGTCCCACAGAGGCGCGCCAGGTGACGAGGCTGAAAGCCGAGCTGCCAGAGCCTAGCGTAGCGCTCCCATGCTACACAATGGTTTAGTGTGACACTCTGCGGCCCTCCGATTCGTTTCGATCCCTTGCAAAAGCCGAAAGCCGAATTCCACTTAAATAATATAATAATAATAATAACTTTATTTCGGACTAAGTACAATCCATAGTTTGTTAGTACAGCTTAATCTATGTTAGTGACTTACATTAATGTTATAACTATATACAATAAATACTACCTACTTAAATTTCAAATTGGGCTATGCCCTTAAGTTGACTTGCCCAAAACATAAAAATGTAGCAGTCAAACCTTCCTGCGATCTCTGCAAGTATACTATTAGAGCTCGCTCTCACCCGATTCAATAAAGACGAGATCTTTTTTCGAATAACGGCTTCAAAGGTGTCAATGCGTGCCTCCGTAAACATTCCTGAGGCGCTACACCTACTAGGCAAACCCATTAACATCCTGAAGCCGTTATTGTACTGGACGCGAAGGGCGCTGTGCGCTCTTTTTGTGTACCTTACCCATAGGCTGCCCGAGTAAAAAGATTGACTGTAGGCTTTAAATAGCGTGGTTTTAACTTCATTAGTACATCGAGCAAACCTACGGGCAAGCATATTACTACGCACTGCCAGCGCCCTACGCTCCCGATTTATGTCTAGATCGTCGCTTAAATCACTCGTCACAATATGGCCCAAGTACTTTACCTGCTCTACAACCTTCAAAGTACTACCATTTAGCAGCAGCGACGGCACATAGTATGGTTTTATATTCCCTGCTTTAAAAATCATAACCTCACTTTTATTCGGATTATAAACCAGACCATACGCAGCCGCGTACTGCTCACAAGTTGCAAGTAGTAACTCAAGCGCACTGACAGATGGGCCCAGCAGCACCATGTCATCGGCATAACTAATGTTGTTTATATTATAATTTTGTAAAGCTGCACAGAAGCGCGCCAGCTCGCCTCACTCGCACTCATTGGGTGGTTCTCCATGGTTTCAGCCAATGTAACTTTATAGTCGGCAAATCGAAGGTAAGTAATATATTCGCTAGTGGTGTTGATGACAAGCCCATCCCATTCCAGTCCAAAATCTTCCAAAGCAACAGTAAACAGTTTTGGAGACATCTCCCTGTCTTAATTGTCGCTGTAATGGTCTGGATTTCAAATACTGGTTTTGAAGACGAACTAGGACTACCACGAACCTAATGCGTTTCAGGACCTAAACTGAATCGCGATGTGTCAGTTGCATAAAATAACTGTCAAAAATTGGCTAGCCGAACCTAAAATGAATTGCATTTAAGAGGTCACGGTAACCCCCCTGGACACTACAATATAAGTACCGGTAGGCGGTAGTTTACCTATTTGGCTTACTTGTTCTACTGTTTGTTGATTGGTTGTTCTTTGGATACATAGCCCGCAAACCTCTGGGAAAGACCTCCAAAAACTTTTTGTCACAAGAAAGATTGGAAAGAAAAGGTCGAGAGGAAGGAGCCCCATGCGTTGGAGAGACCAGATCCGAACCTCACTCAACTTTCGGGTTGCTGAAGCGATCCACGCGGTGGAAAATTGGAGTGGTTGGTGGAAGAAAGTGAAAGAGAAATTGATGAGTTGATAAGTCACAACCCCGGAATTGGGTTATCGACGCAAGGAGGAGTAGTCTACTTCGTACCGCTCAGGATACTGTAGTACAGCCCAGGTCACGATCAATTCAAATGCTTCATAGACCACGAACACGAACGCTAACCTGAGGGGCAAGTTATACCTTTCGGTCTTCTGTATATCCTGACGTTGCTTGTGTATGTTATTTACGGTGCTAAAGCTTTTCTGGAAAACCGAAACCGGCTTGTTCAGGAGGCTGGAACTTGTCAAGCCTAAGAACCTAAGAGTAATGAGGTGGACAGTAAATTCCCCACGTAAGAGCATTATATAAACACATAAAGCAAATACGAAGCTTAGTGTGTAGTATTTAGCCCATAAGAAATAACTCAAGGCCACGCCGATTTCACGCCGACCATTAGTCGGCGGCGGCGGCGTGACAAAAAAGGTCGGCGGCGGCGTGACGCCGGCGCGGCGCACACGTCTACTCTGAAGTTTTGGACCTGACGTAAAATTAGCCACTTCTCGCACTCGAGCCTAAAAAAGACACCATCTGTACTAAAATAGTATGTAACGGCCAATCGCTAAGTGCGTAACAACAATCGTCAGTAAAATCTAAAAAAAATGTAAACAAATGTCACTGACTTTTTATAGCATTCGACACATCGCGAAATTCGTGTATTTGTACGTTCGGCGATGTTTTTTTAAATTAATTCAATTAATACTCTGTTGCTAGGTTATTATTTAGCCATAAATCAATCGTAGCGGATTTTATAGGCGCAGCGATGATACATCGCCTTACTGTGGAAGTTGTTGATTTCATGATCGTTAAAATAAGCCGTAGACGAAAACAAACTCTAAATGCATGCAAAAAAATGCATACAAAACCATGTATGGCCTCTACATATCCAATTAACAATAATAAACTTATAAAAAAGTAATTAGAGATTTTGTATACCGAATTGCTTATGAAGATCAATGTTTCAAGCTTAAGGTTCTCTAATTCGATAAATCTAAGATTAGAGGGTTCTCATGAATAAAACTAAGGAATATTAATGCAATTTATTTATTACTCAAGATCCTCTCATTACATACAAACGCACCATATACTTAGCATAATAATAATTTCCTATGAACAATGTGGTAATCGAAAAAACGTTATTTCGCAACTGATTTAGAAGATCCTACGTGGACCGGAACGGTGAGTGGCGACTACCCGCGGTTAGTGAACATTTAGAAATGGTGCTACTAGAAGCCAGTGAGCAGATGTTTACAGTCCTCACAACATCCATATTAGCGCGTGCCTACTTGAGAAAACATTTATTCTTATATCAGAAAACATTAACCGCACATTTTATCTAAATTCCATACATTTTCTCAAGTTGACACGTGTATGACTGCTAATAATAAGGTCTATGCTCTAAACTTTTTGCTCGACCTGCAACTGTGAAAATATTTTATACCTGGCAACGTCAAAAAGGAAGCAAACTTTAAAATTGTACACACGGTCAAATCCGGGTCTACAAAATTACTACGTTCGTTCCTCTTTATATGACTGTCCAGATATAAAATATTTAGCTTACTTAATACACATAAATCATTTAAAAAATATATAACAACTTGTATAACTAACAATGAATACCTACACAAAAAATATTGACGTTACCTAAACATTGCGTTAACTATTTCTAAAAGGTATTGTGCAAAAACAATTTAGAAATTGGGAACATTCAAAAATTAGTAATAGCGAAAACATGTCATGGAAACTAGACGTTTGCCTATGAGCCAGTCTCCTACGTCTATAGCGAGCCTACAATCTACTAATTATATGTATTATATCTATAAGTAGTAATATACGGTCAACAACAATTGTAATAAAGCCAATAAAGTTTCGAACATTACTTGTATACTAAGGGTCGGTGCGATGGCGGCGGCAGTATAGTTCTAAGGAGACATGGGGCTGATTACGCATATCGTGTTAGCTTTTATATGACTTAATTATCAGATAACTGTGCCTAATCCTCAGTACTAAGTTTCTATTAATATTTGTGGTCTACCGCCCCTGCTACGCTTGCGTGGTTGTGGCATAAAACAACTGTAACCGTTTAAATACCTTTAGCTTAATATAAAATGGACAGTGATTATTATGTACAAAGTGTACCTTATGCCTATTGAAATAAAATGTTATTCTAACCAACATTCACGAACTATACTAGGTATCTTATTATAATGGACAGAATTGCGTGTAGCGTCTGGTTAGTGAGGTGCGTGCAGAAGTCTAAACCAAGTTTCGATTGGGTTCTCCTTTTGTGTGAGTACTTTGAATTCGGAACAAAAATGAAGAAATTAGTTTTCATCGTTACGTTTTCGCGCTCGGGTCGTATTAACGACAAAAAAAAATACAAATTGTCTTTGGTTTAAAGCCAGTATTAGACTGTTGACAACAAGGCTTCCCATCAACAGCTTTCGTGGCTTACACCTTTGGTCACGAAATCGGAGAAACAATTCATACATCATACACAATTCGATGTCCCAATCACCAACTATCTAATACAGTTGGACCAATGTAAAATCGCGCGAAATCGTCCGTTCCAAGTAAAAAAAAATGTTACAAGTTTGTTCTGTCGTATTAATTTTGGTAGTGAATTGAGAAGGGCTAGAGCTAATAAGGATGAACTGGTAGGTATTTAACTACTGGGGCGATACATAAATGAAAGCATTAATGAGCTTTGATTTCTACAAGATAACTATACGTGATTGATTACTAATAGTCCCACAAGAAAAGTCGCCAGCGAGACCGTTGCTATAGGGTTTAGTCGCCGACTTTTGATGCCGAACTAGGTCTCTACAGCGTAGGCATTAGATTAGCTATATGTTGTCTAGGGAGCGAAATACTACAGCCAAGAGCTTCAATAGACACTACAGTGGGACGTGAGAATAAGGGTTTCAAGTTATTTGTACAATTTGCTAGAAGAACACTACGTGAAATTAGACTTTAATATAGAATTCTCTAGAACACGATGTCTTTTAGTTTTTAGATCTAATATAAGGGCGGTATACGACAGATTCGAGTCCTTTATTCTAGTAATAGGTAATTGTGTAAGTTTTATTATGTACTATAAATATAGAAGCTTTCCGAGTACGGGAAAGTAGATTCTAAGATGGTCGCTGTAAGGTTTATAATTATTTCTATGATAGTCTGAATTTATTTGCCCGATATTATATTACAGTAAGTTTTGGCACGAGATAGGAAATGTCAGAAGGTAAGTCTACGTGCACGTTTAAGCCTAAATCACAGAACGGAAGGAGCGGTGCGGGTGTGTGATGCAAAAATATAGTTTTAAACTCGATTGTACAATAAATACAGCGTCACACGACGAGTGTTGCGTACAAAACTATTATTTGATACTCAGCCGTAACACAAGTTATACTTAGCATTAATTATCTATCCGCTACATGCTTATTGACATAGTATAATTAGCGAAAATGTCTACATGTTGGCACTTTCGCGTCCTCCTTGCACGCAGCGCGCGATGCTTCCTTCATTACTTTATCTGTGGCGTATATGCCTGTGCAGTCATCATGAAATCCTGGTAAATATTCTCAATGAAAATATCAAAGTTATAAAAAAATGTGCATAAAAAAAGGAAAATTCAAATAAAAACTATAATATTTGTATAACCATTTAATAAAAACCAAAAATCACAAACAAAATTGATAATAATTTCCTACAGAATAATTAAGTACGAAGTCCCACCACCAAATTCATATAACAAGAATATAATAGAGAAAGAGAAGTAATAAATAGAAAGAGCTGCAAAAATGATTCTTAAAGTCAATTTAAGTACACTTAGGAAAGACTTGATTCTTAAAGTATCAATTTTAAATTTAAGTGAAAATCCCCAAGCTAAGAAAAAGCTGTTGCCCTAAAATTGATTCAATCAATACTGAAATAATACCATACATTTACATATTTCAATTAATACATAGGTTAGGTACATAATAATCTGAAATTAAAAATAATCAATAAAAATTGCACCAGAATAAATTAATTAAGTACATTAATTACAATAACCATTATGTCAATCAATTAAAAATGGACGCCAATCGTAGGAGATCGCAGATTTAGGTATAATACATAAATACGTCAAGTCAATTATTAAAACATTATCCTATGGCACTACTAAATAATCTTCATGTATTGTAAACATTAAATAATGTTGTAAACTTAATCTAAGTCACAAAAGTGAAGGTCAAACTAAAATAATACTTTGAAAATGGAATGTAAATGTCGAATAACTTTTTGCTACAACTCACACAAATATCAATCAAGGCGTTCGCTTTTATTTTACAACCGGTGTCTTCATTAATTAAGTAACCTATATTACTTCTCTAACACTCGCCTACACTATTTACACGAAAGCCCTTTTAAAATTGAAATAATTTAATTTGCTGTCAAGCCATATTCAATTTAGCGCGATTATATCGTTGCTCTATTACACAAATACATTGCTTTGTGTAAATAGTGTTACATTACCTCTTTAGTACCACATCTGTGTCAATTTAAGTCATGAAAGTTCTCAAGCTTTATGCATAAGTACCAGGCTTACAGAACTCCACAAGAGTGGTACTATCGAAGCAAATCTCCTTCAATGCGTCTTGTTATCGCAAGCGACAAAACAAAACCGTTTTAAATTCATCCGTTATATTTAACTAGAGACGAGTTAATTGAATATTTAATTACACGCAGTAAACTGAATGTGCAGTCGGTTACTGCACTTTAAATTAGTGCAGTCAGTATCGCTGCTGGTACTCGTGATGCCACCGGTTGAAGTCGATGTGGAACACTACCAGGGAACCATTCTCTAGACCCGCCAGCAGGAATCTGTAACAGACAGATTGTATTAATAAGATATACCTTTTAACCTAAAATGTACGGTCGCCTCCATAAAAATGTTGGCAATTGTGGAGCATTCCATGAAAACATCTACTTTTTGTCGCTTACGACTCGTTATGGTAGGTAGCTACCCTAATAAAATATGCTAGCTGCTAGGAAACACTGTCAATGTTAAAGCCTTGATATGTTATTATTATGCCGTAACTCAGTTTACTAATTTAATTTCTCAAAAGTATTGAAATGACAGTGTCGCTTACGACATGTTTTCATGGAATGCTCCTTGTATTAAAATATCTTCCCCTAGTAATAAGTTTCGAAGCGTACATTTATGAACGTGACTGTATATTAGCGGGGTCCACAATGAATTGCATCGAGAGGAATTTGCTTTCACGCTAGACTCCTACCACGGGGTGAAACTACCAGCAAGGCTCGAAACCGGTTTTTTTCGAAAACCTCGAAATAGCCCAATATTCAAAATGTTTCACATTCTTTATGTAGTACTCAAAATGTTATGAAATTACCAACGTCGTATTTTTCAATTACTCTATTAACAAAAAAAATATATACCGAAAAACAAAAAAGAACGAAATTAGAATAGTTCTTTTGTATGGAGTAAAACGTGTAAAACGTCGACGACGTCGTCGACGAGTAAAACGTCAACGTGGTGAAGATCGAGAGTGTGTCGACTAGGGTGGCGTACCTTATACTCAGAGTATCCAAGCGGTACTCGTTGAAGGTCAAAGTCAAAGTCAAAGTCAAACTATTCTTTATTCAAGTAAGCTTATTAATAAGCACTTTCGAATCGTCTGACATGAGAGAAAAAAATCTACTACTGGTTCAAACCCTACGCCGTTCCTGAGAAGAACCAGTAAGAAACTCAGGTGGACTTATTTTTTCAAAACAGTATAATAATACATCTTATTAAAATAACATGCATTAAAGAATGTATTACATAAAAAAAAAAAAAGTTTATTATAGACATTTTTATAAAGACAGAAATAAATAAAGGACCATAATATTAAACAAAAATAATTATTATTGTACAAGTTCGCAACATTATTAAGTATCTATATTAGGGTGGTCCACGTTTGTATGGAAAAAAATAAATACTTTTTTTTTTAATGGGGCACCCTCTTATTTTGTAACAGCTGTTACGTTAATAAAATATACCAAGTTTCGTAATTTTATCTCAACTCAAAAGCGGTGCTCAATGCTTTTGATAAATAGAATATTTTATGAATCCCAAAATAAATAAATATTTTATATTTATGATTTTTATGTCTGTAATTGCTTTAATACTGTTCAAAACGGGATTTTAAAGTCAAGTAGGTAAAAAATACATTTTATTTTTATTTTAAATAAATTATTGATCCGGTTGACTTTTTGGCGAAGATTCAAATAAGCTTAAAAAATAGAAAGAAAAATTAACTTCTACTATGTTACTTAAAAATCCTATGTTTAAACAGTCTAGAAGCAATAACTAAAATAAAAAGTTAAGAAAAAGTAATTTCATTTTTTCACATTCCATACAATATAAAAAACATCAAAGGCGTTGAGCACCACTTTATAGTTTAAATAAAATTATGAAACTTGGTATAATTTATCAACTTAACAGATGTAACAAAATAAGGGGGTGCCCCATGGGAAAATAAAATAAATGTTTTTTTGGACCACCCTAATCTATATCTAATACTACTAGAGATGTAAAGGTCCTCTAGTTGTCAGAATAAAGAGATATTAAGATTTAGAGATGTAAAAGGTCTCTAATCGTCATGATTTTAACAATAATAATAAAATAGAAAATTAAAAAATTCAGGTCATACAGGTCTACGCTCCGACTTCTTCACACTCCGACGAAGAGGTAGAAGCTGTGTATGAGGACATATCAAAAGCCATGCACAGTCCTGAAACCTACTTCACCATCGTTATGGGGGACCTTAACGCGAAATTGGGCAAGCGAAACGATGATGAGCTGAGAGTGGGGCAATTTGGGGTTGGGTCTCGTAATCACCGGGGTCACTTACTGGCCAGTTTTATGGAGAAGGAGGGACTCTACATGATGAACTCCTTCTTCAAGAAGCGAGAACACAGGAAGTGGACCTGGATGAGCCCAGATGGTGCAACCAAAAACGAGATTGACTTTATCATGTCGACTAAGAAGCATATATTTAATGATGTCTCTGTGATCAACGCGGTTAAAACCGGAAGCGATCACCGCCTTGTAAGGGGCATATTAAATATAAGCGTCAAGCTAGAGCGATCTCGATTGATAAAGTCTACGCTCCGACCAGCACCGATCCAACTCCAAAACCCCGAGAGCTTCCAGCTCGAACTGCAAAATCGTTTCGATTGCCTACCCAGCGACGTGGATGTGGATGAGTATAACGACGGGTTTGTGGCAGCTGTCTATTCCACTGGGTCAAAGTTCTTTAAGACCCAGCGGAAGAAAGGCAATAAGAGGCTCTCTGATCCAACTCTAAAGCTCATGAAGGAAAGGAGTGAAATGGTTCTACAATCCCCAGAAGATGCCGCATCATATCGCCGGCTCAATAGACAAATCTCCAAGTCGATCACCCGCGACATACGCCAATTTAATACCAACCGTATTAAAGAGGCTATTGACCGGAACAAAGGCTCTAAAGTTTTTGCGAGAGATTTGTCTATTGGTCAGAGCTGGCTTGCGAAGCTGAAGACTGGGGACGGTAGGATCGTTTCATCCAAACCTGAGCTTTTGAGTGAGATAGAGAGCTTTTACGGACAGCTGTACACATCAACACGAAGACCCATCTCCAATTTAGCTAACGACCCACGAGCTAAATTGACTCGACACCATACCGAAGATATACCGGACGTCAGCCTGTACGAGATTAGGATGGCTCTCAAACAACTCAAAAACAATAAGGCACCAGGCGATGACGGAATAACAGCCGAACTCCTGAAGGCGGGTGGGAAACCAGTCCTTAGGGCCCTTCAAAAGCTGTTTAATTCCGCCATCTTTAGAGGCAAAACGCCAAAGGCATGGAACAGAGGTGTGGTGGTGTTGTTCTTCAAAAAGGGTGACAACACCCTGTTAAAGAATTACAGACCCATCACGCTTCTGAGCCATGTCTATAAGTTGTTTTCGAGAGTCATCACAAACCGTCTCACACGCAGGCTCGACGACTTCCAGCCTCCTGAACAAGCCAGGTACTGGCCGCAGCGGGACAACAAGCGACACTCACTTCTGGTCGTGCGACAGCGCCAGCGAGCAGACGGGCGCGCCGGCGGGCGGGAAGGCGTACAGCGGCGCCAGCGTGAAGGCGCGCCACACCTCCACCACGCCCAGGTCGCCGCACACCAGGTACTGGCCGCAGCGGGACAACAAGCGACACTCACTTCTGGTCGTGCGACAGCGCCAGCGAGCAGACGGGCGCGCCGGCGGGCGGGAAGGCGTACAGCGGCGCCAGCGTGAAGGCGCGCCACACCTCCACCACGCCCAGGTCGCCGCACACCAGGTACTGGCCGCAGCGGGACAACAAGCGACACTCACTTCTGGTCGTGCGACAGCGCCAGCGAGCAGACGGGCGCGCCGGCGGGCGGGAAGGCGTACAGCGGCGCCAGCGTGAAGGCGCGCCACACCTCCACCACGCCCAGGTCGCCGCACACCAGGTACTGGCCGCAGCGGGACAACAAGCGACACTCACTTCTGGTCGTGCGACAGCGCCAGCGAGCAGACGGGCGCGCCGGCGGGCGGGAAGGCGTACAGCGGCGCCAGCGTGAAGGCGCGCCACACCTCCACCACGCCCAGGTCGCCGCACACCAGGTACTGGCCGCAGCGGGACAACAAGCGACACTCACTTCTGGTCGTGCGACAGCGCCAGCGAGCAGACGGGCGCGCCGGCGGGCGGGAAGGCGTACAGCGGCGCCAGCGTGAAGGCGCGCCACACCTCCACCACGCCCAGGTCGCCGCACACCAGGTACTGGCCGCAGCGGGACAACAAGCGACACTCACTTCTGGTCGTGCGACAGCGCCAGCGAGCAGACGGGCGCGCCGGCGGGCGGGAAGGCGTACAGCGGCGCCAGCGTGAAGGCGCGCCACACCTCCACCACGCCCAGGTCGCCGCCGCACACCAGGTACTGGCCGCAGCGGGACAAGCGACACTCACTTCTGGTCGTGCGACAGCGCCAGCGAGCAGACGGGCGCGCCGGCGGGCGGGAAGGCGTACAGCGGCGCCAGCGTGAAGGCGCGCCACACCTCCACCACGCCCAGGTCGCCGCCGCACACCAGGTATTCGCCGCAGCGGGACAGTAGTAAACACTAGAAAGATGAATTAATGTGTAACAAAATTTTTGACGTGACAACGTCTTATAAATCCTTTATTAATTAAACTGGACATTATTAATTTATACTACAAAAAAAAAAGAAACATTACAAAACAATAACCAATTTAAAATTAACAAAATATCATTCGCATCATAGGCTTCGTCAAGTATACAAGCACAAATCAGCAAAAGGCATCGTCATCACACAAACAATGATACTATCCGCAACAGGCTTCGTTATTATGTCCTTACGTTAAATCCAAGTCATTCAAAAAGGATCACCCCGAATTGTATCCGGTGCAAAGGTTCAAATTGGTTTGCCGGGTGATACTTCATGCGTTACGCTCCGCTCACGTTATGCGCTCACAATGAGAGCGAGTGAGAGGCACGCGTCCCTTCCACTCGGGCATGGTTAGCCCGCCTAAGAGCGAGAGAGACAGACATAAAAAGTGAAAGTCGTTGTCACGTAAAACTTTAGCCCGTATACCGACTTTACAGGCAACCAATTTTTTTTTGGTAGATAAAAATGTTTTTCCTACTCAGAATAACGAGTTCTTTCAATCTAGGAGAAAAAAAGTACAAGAAAAAAATGGTCCCACATTTTTCATACATTTTACATGCTCTCCACTTTGTAACTGCTGTACAAAGTGTTTGAAAAACGGTTACGTAATAGAAACAAACAGTAGGGACACTTTTTTTCTTCTAGTAGGATCGAAAGAGCTCGTGATTCTGAGCAGGAAAAACATAAAATTTACCTGTTTCAGAAAAATTAGTTTTTGTATCTCTTCTCGCGAAAATGTCCAATAACAACTTTACTCTAGCCGTCCAGAGGCCTGTTAATAGTTAATCTCGAACAAAAGAAAATCTATTCTATTTCCAATACTATTCATTCGAAATTCACTGGCAACTTTTATTGTCTAGGCGGCAGGTTATATACGTATGTAACATTGACTTGAATCGGAAATATGTAAAAGGCCCAAATACAAAATAGTATGTTAATATCACAACTCAAACACTAGTTATGTGGGTCAATCAATTTTTTTATGTTGTTATTCTGTCATATCACCTAGGGGACAACAGTGGGGTAGTTTCTTAGAAAAAAGTGTAGTGCAAGCTCTACTATCATAATTAGTGTGTGACCCACCTTGGAAGGGCCCCATTACTATCAAAAAATTAAAAGTTTTGTCAGTTTTAATGCTATTAAACTGTGAATTTAAGGGTGACCCAGGAGAACGTAACCATGACAACGATTGACATAAAAAAAGTGATTGACCCATGTAAAGCCTAAGTTTCTTTTGATATGGCGACATACGTGTAGATACGTCATGTTTAATGGAGTGTTGCTTAATCCATCGTCCTTTTTCTGCCGCAAGTATTTCATCGTATTGATTTTTAACTTCAGTGTTTCTGGGATTTTGACGGTAAAATAGTGTATATTTTGGAATATGAAGTAATTCTTTATTTTCGGGTTGTTTGCATCAGTACTATTAGATGACTTTCTACGTGTGACAACAAATAAGAAGTATTAAAATTAATTCCACTACAAATCTAAAGAACTAGGGTATAATTTATTTCAAAGACTTCGAGGAGCTATCTAATATCAACTCTAATTTTGAGAAACTATCACAGTCGAGAAGCTCGATAATCGTATTGGTAGCCTAGAACAGAGTTCAGACTTAGGAGAACAGTTCCGAGCAACCAGTCAGCGATACGAGCGGTATTAAGGAATTGACTGACAAAGTGCAACGCCTAACGATTTTTTAGGTTTAATATTATTATACAAGAAATAAAACTATGAAAACGGATAAACTCGCATACAGCGTGTGTATTTGATACGGGCGAATATTTTAGTGGCGATTACTATCGGACCTAGGGAACCTATTTACATAAATTTATTTTAAAAATTAAGGTATTTTTTTTTTCATACAAAATAATTGAGCCCGCAATGTATTGCATCCACTGGTAGCCACATTACTTAAAGTAGACATAAGTATCTAAACGTCACACGAGTCTCATGTCAGTTGGCCGGCATACATTGCTGCTGGGTTGCACTTTAGAAAAATCATTACACCCAATCAACAACAAAATTTAACGCAATGGTTATCTTATACGACTCGTAGGATCAGATATTATAGCTGGATTAATTATTCGCCCGTATCAAATACCCACGCTGTATATTAGCAGGGTATATTAACAAAAGTGTTCGAAACGTCGGAATGAAGTTAAAATTAGTTAATATAATAATATACAAAAGACTTCAAAAACGCACCTGGAAGTTGTCGTTATGCGTCTCATGCCGCAACCGGCGTCCGTTCAGCGTGTACGCGGCGAGATGTCCGCGCGCATACGCGACGACGACGACGCCTTCGCGCGACAACGCGAGTTGCCGCGGCGCTGCAACGCCTTCCGCCGCGGGCAGCGCGCGCAGCAACTCGCCGAATGTAGTGTGGATCAGGACGGGACCGTCTGGGGATGGAAGTCGGAGATTGTCTTTAGTTTATGATATCCTAGTAGAGTTAATGTACCCCCAGTATTGGCATTGTTAAGCCTCGTATCTAAGAAAATGAAAACTAGGTAAATACAATGATCACGCATACTCGTACATGTAGACAGTTTTTCAACGTTTTTCATGGATTATTAAAATAAGTCGCAATTTCAGATGTATGTTTGAAAATTGTACCAAGCTTGTCAACGTTTTTATAATTATTTTCAATAAAATAATTAACTACTAATAGCAATACTAGATGGTTACGTTTAGTGTTTTGACCTCACGAATAGTCAACGTGCAAATATTAAGAAGGAGGAGTTACACATTGGTGCCGTGACCAGGATCTGTCAATGGCAAAGTCACAACTATCCACAATAAAACATCCCTAATATTCGAAATTACTTCTCGATCACCACAGTCGATCTATACAAGCCATTTTTGATAAAATAAAGTTGAAAATTGCGATAAATATTAGAAATTAATGACAGTTAATATTAAATCATTACTTGCAAGCACTAGGATATCATCACTACTCACTGACTGACGAAGAGATGACCAATCCCAGCTCAGCCGACACCAGCACGCCGTTGATTGGCGCGTCGTGTCCCGTCAGCGTGACCCGCGGCGCTGGAGTCTCGCCTTCGCCCACGATGCCGCCATGACGTGCCGACCTGCAACGTACACGCTGGTTATGCGCTCCTGGTACTTGTGAGAACAGAGGGCATAGCCAAGTCAGCCTCCGGAGTCGAGGATCCGGTTCGAATCTCGTTGAGGGCATTGTGTATTTATTTATCACAAATACCACAGGTACCCAGGTGATGAGTAACTTTGGAACGCGTCGTACCCATAAAAACACGGTACCGGTATTCACTGTACCGGTAAAAAAAGACGTGAAAGCCGGTAGAATCCCTAAATCACCCCTTATAAGCTCATAAGCTCATTCTTTGAGCGCTGGCATGACATTCAATGAACCTCTCTTAAGTTTAAGGATAGTTAATGACAATAAAAAGTAAGGTAAAGGGTAGAAAGAATTAAAAGAAGACAAAGGCTATAAAGAAAATAAAAACACTGGAAGTGTGCTAATACTCCACAAGATCTTTGCAAGACCGTAAGACCGTAACCAATACTCAAGAAAATACTAGATGTAATTGTCTCCATCGGAACTATATTAAAGATCGTACCTATTAAGATCTAATATCAGGCGGCTGATGATGCTCACACTTTTATCGTTTATCGTGTTTAGCGTTTTCGCACTTGCATACTTGCTAAAACGTGACGGCAACTACGACAAATGATAAACACTGGACCATCATAAACCTACACAGGACAGAATAGTCTAGATCAGTGGTCGAACGTACCAATGCCACAGTAGCACGGTGCAATCTTCGGATCCAGATGCAATGTAGCAGTCCGACGTGATGTTGCATTCTGAACGGCACACGCACGTCACAACGCCGTAGTGGCCGAAGATTATTTGGACTATTTTAGCTGTAAATACAAACAAAAGGTGTCACATATAAAACTATTACATTCTACGTGGGAACTTGAGCGTCATCTTTTTATATTTAGGGTGCATATCAGTTCTCCATATGGATAGTTTTTTGCGATTGCTCTTCAAACCGATTTGGTTGTTTTATGTAATGTTTACATTCTTTATATTGAGAACTGGTGACCAATAGACAAATAGTTACATTATTCACGCAAAGCAAGAATATTTGCTGGTTGCGTTTGTATGGATTCTAAAAATATAGGACACCCTTATTACTATGACAATATGGTTGAAATAATGTCGATTTTCCTTCTTTTTTGTCGGTTCTCCGATCAAACAAGGTGAAGGGATTATTGAGGTGTTCAAGTTCCTACAATAGGATGATAACACAATATTGCAAGAGCTGAATATTACCAAGCGGCTTTCAACTATTTGTCAGGAGAGGATACTCAGATTCTTCTGGCAGATCATGCGTTCTAATGGGATGAGCACACTCTTCAAAAGAACATTATTCTCGGCAAAGTCGAAGGCCGACGCTCCAGGGGTGGAATACCGATAAGGTGGACTGACACCATGAAGAAAGCTTGTGGTCCCATGCAAATGGCAGTCCATATGGCCCTAGACCGCGTCAAGTGGAAGAATTTCACTGTTGGTCACGATCCTCAGCCATGAGGGAGCGACTGAGAAGAATAGGCTACTTGACTCATATCAAATTTAGTGCAAAAAATTATTATTTTCTTTAGTATTTACTGAAAAGATCAATATTTTTCGATTACGGTGTATTAAAAGTGTTTGATGGGTACATATTTTTTATTGAGAAATTTGTTTTATTTTTTTTAATTTCGTACTCTGAAAACGGTGTCGGCTATGATGTGACGTCATAGGATCTTAAACTGACTTCATGTCGAATCTTATACGAATCAAGTTCGCCATGGACACGTAGGCATGTAGCTTTGCTGTGACATTGACATAACATAAGTGACATGTCAAATGTTTGTTTTCGGTTTGAGTGACGTTAC
>JALPQI010021068.1:0-11830 GCA_025490895.1 Thaumatotibia leucotreta
ATGTATGTTAGATTGATGACATGTTAGACGACGTATATTTTTGACAGAAGTATTTGAACCGAAATGCCCAAAAACACCTTTAAAAAATGTAAACAATTACATAGAAGGACAGTAGTCTTATCGATTGCGTACATGTTTTTGAGCTTTCTGTCCGTGTACATCTGACTGAATAATACAGCTATATGAATTGGAATGCATGTGATTTACAATGAATTTTATCATGACAATTATATTTAGCATTAAAATACATTAATTATTACAAAATGTTATGCGGCCTTTTTTATTTCGTAAGATGAAAACAGCGATATTACAGACAAGATATTGAATAATTATTCAATCAAATAAATAAATAATATTGTAAGTACTGAACCGGCGCCTATGTAGATATTTAAATTTATAGTAATAGAGCATTAAATAATTATATAACAAAAGTCTCTAATTCAATCAATTCGCAAACGGAACGGTTTATTTATCGACTAAATAAGACTTATCGATGACAGTAATGTTAATGTATCTCTCGTTCCTGCTAGAAAAATATCGATGTATAATCATAACTATGTTTTTAGTACAGATGGAGCCTTTTTTGGGCTCTAGTTTGAGAAGTGGGTCATTTTACGTCAGGTCCAAAACTTCGGAGGGCCATATGTACTAAAAAACGTCGAACGAGACAAGGAAATTCGAGCAAAAAGGAAATTCATAAATCGTGTCGATTTAACCTCGTCACTCGTTTCGAATTTCGCTTTTTTCGCACTTGTGTCGTAATGTACTATTTTAGAGCCGTGTTAGAGTGAATTGAAATAAAGCAATTTTAAACTGGATTGAGCAGTATTTGGAATAACACGCTTGAAACGCGCAGACACTTCGCCGGTTCTAAGTATGCTAAAGCAAGCACCGGTGGAGGTAGAAACTTCGAGACTGAGTACATAAGATAAAATACACTGTCATAGACAAATCAACTGTAAATAGACATGTACTCTTATGTAAGTTTATAAGCTAACACGGTCGTTTACAATATTAGCAGACATCGGAATTCTGGTAGCATTTTTGAGCTGTAGGGACTTGTCGTTTATCGACTACCGATTAGTCATATGTATATCGATAAATGCAGAATACAATGTAAAATAATTATGATTATAAATAGAAGTAATCAACAGGCAGTCTTATCGCTAATTAGCGATCTCTTTTAGATAACCTTTGGATATCTTATTAGCCATTCCCGTAGCAATTTCTTCCGAAAAATGTTTAGGTAATAGCCATAATAAATCAACAAATATTAATAAAGATTAATAAAATATTATTATTTTATTTTCTATTTATAATTTCTAAAAAGTTGGTATCCAAAGGTTTGTATAAAAGGGAGCGCTCATTAGCGATAAGACTGTTGTTTTACTTCTATTTGTAATCATAATTATTTTACATTGTATTCTGCATTTATCGATATTCATATGTAGTCGATAAACGAGAAGTCCCTATGACAGCTCAAAAATGCTACCAGAATTCCGATGTCTGATTATTAGTATGACTTTAAACGGAATATTTACACTTCAGTTTCTCCGTGAAGATGCCATTTGCAACAGTGTCTAAATATCGAGTGATCGATAATTGAAATTCACATGATAAATACAGTTTTAAACCTTAATTGCATAGTGATGGATCCATCATGTATTCTTGACTCTATTGACAACTCAAATTCAAATTCGAATAAATCTTTGTCAACGTCATGCAATTAAGGGTTAAGTCATACCTACTCATTATCAGTGTATTTGAACATAAATTATTTTATAGCGGAAAACTCATTGCTCATTGAGCCGTGAGTCATGAAAGTAGTTCATAAAGACATAATAAGGGTCCTTATAATCGAGGGTCGCTGTTACAAAACGAGACGTTAGTCAAGTTCTGTAATAACGGACCAGATTTTTTTTTAAAACCAATTATTTACTTTTGAATCGAATATTTTTTCCTCGAAAAGTAAATTAAGCATTTCAGTGTCGGCAGAACGTGTGGCAATGTGGTTGTGATTTAATCTCATCATCATAGGCCTTTGACATCTTTATCAGATGATTTTATGCAGCGTTTTTGCGGCAGTGTTTAGAATGGCTATAAAGCCCGATGCGGGAGCGACAGTGACGTCCGCAAGATTGGCATGTCAGTGACGGGTCGTCAGATAAATGGGTTGATGATGTCTACACTTACAATAAAAGTGGAAGTCTCTTTTTAACACTTTAAATTAGATAAGGGCTTCCGCTTGTATTACAAGTGACAAGTTTTTGAGAAATAGGTTCCTGGCGTCTATTAATTGTTAATTTGTCTATGACCCTGGCGAGTGCGAGCGTAACTTTAAAATTTATCATACATTTAAGTCTCTAATCTGCACTTAGTGCCATTTTTTTAAAACTAATGTGTTTAGCAATCGTTTAGCCACAATGTGATCTAAGACCAATTAGTAGATAAAATAATCGGAGAGAATATAGTACAAGATGGAAAGTTTCCGCCGTAGAATATTAGAAAACGAAAGGAAAGTAAAGGGAGTTTGAAATGCCTTTAGATTTAAATCGAAATGATAGTTTTAGTTTACAAAAATATTGTTTACAATTCAAACTTCTGAGCATTTACCAGAAATTTCAAATTTTATTTTGCTTAGAGCCTTTTCTAGGCGTAATTTTCTTGGTTACTAGTGTTCCTAAGTAAAGATCCGCCCGCACCCGCCGCTAACCTATGGCAACGTATAACTTAGTATATATGTTACAGCGATCGCTGAAGTACCGTGGATATTTCTTCAGTGTACTTTCAATCTGCAAAGAAATATATTATTACTATATTTAATTTTAAACAGGCAGCTGTTGCTAATACGTCTAAATCAGAGTTCACTTAGCAAACGTAACATTGTTTTTGATAATTTTTCATGTCTATTTTTGAACTGGTTAACACTATTTGCGTTCACAACTTCGGAGGGTAAATTGTTCCAGGCATTAACTACCCTGTTTACAAGCAACAGTCGAAGGATCAGAAAGATTGAGTGGGTTTGAACATAATTAAAAATGTGTTAGCATGTAAATAATATGACGAAGCTTGTTGCGGATCCCATCATTGATGTGTATGAGACGAATCCTGTTGTCGATTTATTTTGCGTTTGTTGCCCTCTGACGAAGCCTATGTTGCAGATATGTTTCCTTGAATATTTAAGTTATATGTAATAAAATTGTAAAATTTATTAAATTAAAAATTAAAACGGAACATTTAATCTTCGTGAAGCGATATATGCCAAAATTTTTGCCCAATCAACGTAGTAGAATCTTCAGTTTTGATCTGTTTTTTAAACCTGTTTCATACTTGTGGAATTCCTTGATGCAGAGCTCGCAGGGCCAGGAGCCCTCGAGCAATCGGCCGTGTGGTAGCTGCGTTGGCGATCATAGCAGAAGAGTAACTCGGCCTGTCTGTGGAAAGTACAAGTGGCAGGGTCGCCATGATACCTGTTCACTTGTTGTGGAACTGCTTGATGCAGAGCTCGGAGGATAAGCAGCCCTCGAGCAATCGGCTGTGTGGTAGTCACGGTGGCAATCATTACAGAAGAGTAACTCGGCCTGTCTGGGGAAAGTACAAGCGGCAGGGTCGCCATGATACCTGTTCACTTGTTGTGGAACTGATTGATGCAAAGCTCACAGGACAAAGAGCCTTCAAGCAATCAGCTGTGTGGTAGTCACGGTGGCAATCATTACAGAAGAGAAACTCTGCCTGTCTGTGGAAAGTACAAGTGGCAGGGTCGCCATGATACCTGTTCACTTGTTGTGGAACTGCTTGATGCAAAGCTCACAGGACAAAGAGCCCTCAAGCAATCGGCCGTGGTAGCTGCGGTGGCAATCATTATAGAAGAGTAACTCGGTCTGTCTGTGGAAAGTACAAGTGGCAGGGTCGCCATGATACCTGTTCACTTGTTGTGGAACTGCTTGATGCAAAGCTCACAGGACAAAGAGCCTTCAAGCAATCAGCTGTGTGGTAGTCACGGTGGCAATCATTACAGAAGAGAAACTCTGCCTGTCTGTGGAAAGTACAAGCGGCAGGGTCGCCATGATACCTGTTCACTTGTTGTGGAACTCCTTGATGCAAAGCTCACAGGACAAAGAGCCCTCAAGCAATCAGCCGTGTGGTAGTCACGGTGGCAATCATTACAGAAGAGAAACTCTGCCTGTCTGTGGAAAGTACAAGCGGCAGGGTCGCCATGATACCTGTTCACTTGTTGTGGAACTCCTTGATGCAAAGCTCACAGGACAAAGAGCCCTCAAGCAATCAGCTGTGTGGTAGTCACGGTGGCAATCATTACAGAAGAGTAACTCGGCCTGTCTGTGGAAAGTACAAGCGGCAGGGTCGCCATGATACCTGTTCACTTGTTGTGGAACTCCTTGATGCAAAGCTCACAGGACAAAGAGCCCTCAAGCAATCAGCCGTGTGGTAGTCACGGTGGCAATCATTACAGAAGAGAAACTCTGCCTGTCTGTGGAAAGTACAACCGGCAGGGTCGCCATGATACCTGTTCACTTGTTGTGGAACTGCTTGATGCAAAGCTCACAGGACAAAGAGCCCTCAAGCAATCAGCCGTGTGGTAGTCACGGTGGCAATCATTACAGAAGAGAAACTCTGCCTGTCTGTGGAAAGTACAACCGGCAGGGTCGCCATGATACCTGTTCACTTGTTGTGGAACTGCTTGATGCAAAGCTCACAGGACAAAGAGCCCTCGAGCAATCGGCCGTGTGGTAGTTACGGTGGCAATCATTACAGAAGAGTAACTCTGCCTGTCTGTGGAAAGTACAACCGGCAGGGTCGCCATGATACCTGTTCACTTGTTGTGGAACTGCTTGATGCAAAGCTCGCAGGACAAAGAGCCCTCAAGCAATCAGCTGTGTGGTAGTCACGGTGGCAATCATTACAGAAGAGTAACTCGGCCTGTCTGTGGAAAGTACAAGCGGCAGGGTCGCCATGATACCTGTTCACTTGTTGTGGAACTCCTTGATGCAGAGGGCGCAGGACCAGGAGCCCTCGGGCGGCGCCTCGAGACGCGGCGCCAGGCAGTACATGTGGTAGCCGCGGTCGCAGTCGTCGCAGAAGAGTAACTCCGCCTGTCGGTTGGAGAATGGATTGAATAGTGGATTTTATAAACAGTTATAGGCAGGACCCGTAATTTTCATGCCGATGACATCAATTTGACGTCACGCTCCATTTAGGGTGATCCGAAATAGTTTTATTGTTTATTATTAATCATTAGTCGTCAATCATTTTAATCATGTACAAATAACTTCAAAAGTAGTATATTTGCACGTGAAATAAATAACACCTACTTGATACGTGAAACATAAATAAAACTATTTGATTTGTTTTTATACATACATTTTTTTAATGATATTGTTAACACATTTCAATAATTACGTAGAACACAGAATTCCTCTTTAACGTACAGCACGTATCAAGTAGGAATTATTTATTTCACGAGTAAATATACTACTTTTGAAGATATTTGTACACGATTAAAATGATTGACGACTAATGATTAATAATGAACAACAAAACTATTTCGGATCACCCTAAATGGAGCGTGACGTCAAATTGATGTCATCGGCATGAAAGTTACGGGCCCTGGTTATAGGTGTGGGTGCAAGTTTTAGAGATGGCTTATCCCTAAATGGACTCTCCATTTCAACTTTGTGTAAGATAACAAAATTTGTGATAAGGATCAATTACGTTATTGTGATATCACTCGTTGTCAGAGTTACGCTCTCCTGGGTAACCCTTAAAAACTCAGTTTAATAGAATAAAAATTTACATAAGTTTTTTGTCTGTTACGTGGCTTTTCCATGGTGACTAGACTACGGACTAGGGCTTCCAATACCGGTATTTTTTGTATATATGTACACATTTACTGTAGGAATACTACTATAATTATTGCAGTTATAGGTATCGGCACGAGAGTTGAGGTGAAAAAAGGATTACACACACATCCAAAGTACTAATTGCAAAAAATGTAGTGAATGAATGAATAACTTGCGTCAAAACATTGAAGCAAATCCCTTGAACAAACTTTTTAGTCAATCTTACAGTTGCAATTGGATTTGCTGTCAGTACGAAAAAAGAACACTAATTTCAAATTCCCCGTGTGTTTACATGACATGCTGATGTGTGCGTGGCCTCAACTCTCGTGCCGATACCTATACTGCCGGTATTAAAATTTTTAGTTGATTAGCTTTGCTGTACATAAAATACCGGTATTAGAAGCCCTACTACGGACAATGTACTCACGTCGTTGTCGCTGCTCCCGCAGATGGAGCAGCACTTGCACTCGATGCACTGCCAGCGGTACTTGCGCACAGACACGATCATGTTCACCGTGAACTGCAGGCACGTGGGGTGACCTGCGCAGGAGACGCGTTAGAACATGTTCGGCTAGTACAAACGAATATGTTAAAAGATATCTAAGATCTGAGTGCGTAGCCAAGTTGCCAGTCGGTTCTCATTTAGATCTCAGTCGGTTAACTTTAAACTCGGGTAAATCCAGTTCTGACATATTGTAAGATTTTTATATATAATAAAAGCTTAAGAAATTGGTTTTGTTTCTATTTCATGAGTTTAGTATAATTTCGTGTAGTTTTTGAGAAAAAGAAAGTTAAAAATGTTAAAATCACAATATTTTATCAGAATCAGCTAGGTATAACAGTTTATTTCAAATGATGGCAAGTCTATCAAAGCCAATCAGCGAAAGAAGTCTTGATAAATCCAGGTATGTTAAATCAAAATTATATAAATCCTCACTGAGTTTTTTTAAAGATAGACGAATTGCAAACGATTATATCAAATGAAGGTAAATCCAATCAAAATTCATATTTTTTGAAAAGAATACACTAGTTTAGATGGTTTTTAAGCTGAGTTTGTCGGACAGTATCGATTTAGCCATAATAAACATAATCTGCATTAAAATCACCGAATTATCACTTTTTCAATAATCTCCCAAGTGGTTAGAGTGGATTTATCTGAGTTCGAAGTTAACCGACTGTGAGTTGTCACAGCCATGTACAGAAAGTTAACGTTACCTGAACTTAATTTTCTATATTTTTATATATGAAGAGAAAGCTACTAGATCACAAGTAAGTGTCAAAATGTTTGACTTCCTAGAGACCCTTAACTTACGAACATGGTCGTGACACACCTGTTAAACTAAATAAGAAATACCCAATCGCTAAACCTCAGTAGTGTATCGTAGTTTCCTTTCTCTGATACTCTTTCTTATTAGTGCGACAAGGACAATTCCTTTCGTTCACCATTCACGATGGAGCGTTCAGAAATTGCCATCATGTATATTAACCTTTTTGACGCCAAGTCAAATAGAAAAGCAATCACTCGAACGATGTTGAAGTGTCAAAAGAGAATTTGAATTTTACGCTCATACTTGTAGGTTTATATTGTTCTTTGGACTGACTTATAAATATGTCTTTGTTAATGTTTTTTGCGGTGCATATATCTTTAGCATGTTATTTTGTTATTATCCTCTACTTGAGTTAGCAATGGCAGTTCCTCGCTCTTTAAAATTATTATCATTCAGTTATAAATAGTATAGTTGTTGTAATTCACTAATTGTAAGGCACATGATATTTTCTTACCTTGTCTCATATCTCGGTCATTCTTCGACGTTGGAACAAATTCAATAATTAATATTAAAGGCTATCAGGGTCAAATATAATGTGCCGAACAATAGTGAAATACCACACTTTAAAACGACACTAAAATATACAAATAATTATGACTAACATAAAGTATCATTGAATGGTGTATGGAAGTGCATTTGTTCACTATTCTTCAGCACAACATAAAAAAGCCAATTTAAATGTTTGAAATTCATACAATTTAATGTTATAAAAATCCGCTGGTATACAAAAACGCAGTTTAGGTGACAAACCTACTTCTTAAGCTAAAATAACTATTTTGGTGTAACTCAACGAAGCATAACAGTAAACATTGATACGCTATGCACTTCCGTACTTGCATTTAAAGATACTTTGGAATATAATCTAGCCAATCAAAATAAAATGTAAAGATCGAATAAAACAAACATAACTACACAAACTTGGCACGTACGATGCGTTGACAAACTATATCACCCGAGGTGATCACCATTGTTTAAGTCGCGTCAGCCGAAAAATAAAAAATGCCACCATAAAAGAAATTTGCGTAAAAATCAAACGAAAACTACTCAATCCATGAACAAAGAATATAATAAAAAAATGACATTCTGCGTGGCACAGCATGCATTCAATTTAAAACGCGACTTAATGATAGATCACCCCAGCTATTAAACCTTCCATTTACCCTTGATATATTACAAGTTTTCTTGTCATAAATAATATGAATTAATCTTTAGAAAGGTTTAATGGTAGTTTTAAAAAATATAAGTGACCAGACTGCATAACTTTATAAAAAGTTTATGGTATAAGTAACATTGTAACTGGCAACATTGCCTGAGACGAAGTACAATTACATTCATGTCTCCAATCACATGATTTTTATCCAAAATCTGCCTCGTTAATCGCCAATATTATTTAGCAATGTTACCAGTTCGAAATAGGATATATTTTTACAGAAATAACAAATAAGTACCGGAATATGGTAAAGAGAGCACGCAGTCCGGCCATAACAAACTATTAAAAAATTGTTTCATTCAGTAACAGCATGCCTTTATTGCCATGAATACAATCCTTTAGTGTTTAATACTATGTTATACTACTGCACTCAAAACATTAAAAACAATCTATTTCATTTTCAATAGTCTTTATACGCCTGTTGAGACTGGTTCACGGATATAGTTGTGCCCGTGAATGGGTTGCAGCTGGTGTACAAAACAGCAAATTTCTCCAAAGGGTCTCTACGTGTTGCATCCATATACCCGGACAAGCCTATCGAAAGACCGGAACTATAAGCCCGTGAAACAAGCGAGATACCTAACTAAATATGTAACAAGTCAGAAAAAACGCGCACAAGAAAGCCAAGGTTAAATTGACAATAGCTGACTTCAAACCAAATGTATGCATTTTTGTTATTTGTTATTACTTTAACTTTAACTGCGTGTATAAGATCTCGTAGATGTCAAAGTCAACGTCTTGTAAGACTTTGAAATAATTATGTATGCATGAAGTTAATCTCGTAAGGCCCAGCCATAGAAGAGAAACATTCAAAAACGTACTAAAATTGATTTAATCATCATCATCATTAGCCTATGATAGTCCACTGCTGGAAGTAAGCCTCTCCTATTAAGCGTATAAACGCATTAGGAGGTAAATGCCCATAATCACCAAGCAGGGCGAGCGGATTGGCGATCGCAGTAATGTGTCCACTATGATGACGCTGCTGCCCATCGTCAATCTTTTATCAAATAATGGTCAGTGACACTTCAATCACTTAGTCGTCTCTTACGACACCCGCAGGAGGAGTTGGGGTGGTGACAAATGTATTCTTACTGCCGTCACCACGCGGACACAACAAATGCAACTATGTTCTCGTTGTCAAGTAACCACAGATAGGTCCATGGATATTGTAATTTAACATTTCTAAGTGCAGTAGTTTCTTAACCAACATGTATTCAAGGCACCGACGGCTGACGTTAATTGCATAAACAACACAAGAGATACAATACCAAGTAAGCTTACATACATGTATACCTCCAATTCACTATATAATATAAAGCTACATGATATATTTTCGCAAATAAAACTCATAACATTCAAATACCTTAATTGTCAAACCTTAAAATTTATAGTATCTAAAATTTATATTTAAACAAAACAAATTACTCTACAGGAATGATATAATATATTTTATATTGATAGTCTTTCGTTGAAAATAAACGCTTAAAATTTAAGTAAAATTTCGTAACAAATCTTTGGGTTATAATGTATATTTAATAATGATATACTAACACTTAAGTGTTTGATATTGCGTTTGTAAAGGCACTCACTAAGCTCAACTGTAAGTAGAAATACGACTTTTCTAGTCATGTTTTCAACGACAGATAAAATACGATGTAATTTTGGCACTCTAGCACATTCATGTCTATACCTCGATATTTTTCTAGCAGCAACGAGAGATTGACAAAATTGAAAATCGACATAACTGTTATCGATGAGTACACCCTATTCTCATAACTTCGTAAAATAAGGTAACCACGAAATACAGGACCTGTTTAGGCTTTGTTTTAAATATCTAAAGGTGCGTTCAAACTAAAAGAGCATTCGCTGTTCTAACCCCCCACTCTACGAAATTCGATCGGTACACAAAACGTGATTGGTTGATTTCGTAGAACGGGCGCTAGAACAGCGAATGCTCTTTTGGTTTAAACGCACCTTAATACTTCATATAAAATATTTCCAATGGCGTTAGAGTATATTTTATTAGTCTTTGTTATTTTGATGAGAACTCAATACAAGAGATAAGAAAAATAATGTATAATTTTGAATATGATTTGCATTCTGTTAATTTATCTCTATTTTACGGCACATTATTTATTTAATAAACTTATTTATCGACCAACAGATTTATTTAGAAGACTTATCGATAAACAGTTATGTCGATGTTTAATTGTGTCTATCTCTCGTTCCTGCTACAAAAATATCGAGGTATGTTCAAGTCATTAATCCAGTCTGAGAGATGAACCGTCTCTTTTTAATTATTACAGTGAGAAAGAAAAGGGCAATCCTCACGCGACATATTGTCGCACCAAGCTTGTGCTAGTAGAGATACAAATATCGGCCAACTACATATTTCCTTTACATTCATCCACAGTTGTAATAATAAATAGCTTAGTATGTCGACACATACATGAAATAAATATTGTCTATATGTTTATATATTTGTCTTGTAAAATTGCCCATAAATCTTTGTATCGGTATACAAATACCTTAGTTTCAGTGGCTGTATAAGCTTTTATGCAACTTCGGCAAAGTTGTAAATTGAATATTGGTCTTTTTGTTAATATTGGGTAAAACAAATTTCAGTTAACAATTGGACTCTTCTGCCAGTAATAGAAAATATAATCTTTTAAATATGAATAACTGACATACATCAAAATACGAGTGATAACTGATAACTAAACACTTGCTTATGTCATTCAATACATAATAAAACTATGTATATTTTGTTTAGATAGAACATAATAAGAGTTCGTTTTGATTCAACTAGTTATAATCATTTGAATAAAATACTAATCTTTCAACAGATCAACATATTAAAATAATCAAACAAATATGCTTATATAGTAATCATGCAGAATAAAAACAAATAGACATACAATTTACTTAACTATTGAAAAATAACAATATTTCGACTCATTCATATTTGCTCATTTTGGTATCAAAAAGACTTAGATAAAAATATAATTTATGATTTGTCATATAATTTTCGCAGAGTGAAATGAACTGCGGAGTTGCGGATCTATGATTATTGGTTACACTTCTCGGTAATTTCATATGAAAAAGACAAAATAAAACATTCATATTTATTTAAGACCTCTTTGCAAAAGACATGGATGTTTTACTTTATTTGAACCAAATAAGGTAAAAGTACCAGTGCTCAACCATTAGCACTTCACTATTATTCGCCATGGGGCACTTTATGTCAAAGTAACAGAGTTTAAATTCGAAGATTGTTCAAATTTAATCTTTAATATTCTGCCATGTCGAATATTAGTGCAGTGTCGAGCTATGGTACTTGTACTTTCCGTCTTTTATACACGGGATAAACGTACGATCCTCGTAAAAAAGGACTACACGTACATTTCTATAGTACGCTATTCGAGACAAAT
>JALPQI010021069.1:0-14564 GCA_025490895.1 Thaumatotibia leucotreta
GTCCATGCGCATAGGCTAAGGAAAGGACATTGCCCTTGCAGCCGTGAACTAATAGAGGCTGATCTACCTTTTCCTATATAGATAGATTATGTGTACAAATGCCGCTTTTCTTAATTATATTGTACTTGGAAAATGTAGCTGCGTAATTGTACGGTATACTACACAGAACATCGCTATCACAATTAATACTATTACGCATCTTGCCCTTAGATACTTCTATTCAATAGCTATTAGCATTGGTGGTACGTTAATACTTCTTCTTTACAACCGCTACTTTTGAAAATATTACTAGCATATGATTCTCTATTGAAACTCCATGGGTCTTCAGACCTTACGGTATCGACTGTAGGGTGGAAAATGAAACGAAGTTTGTTAATATTAAAACATTAAATAATGCCTTAGAACGCATGTACTAAAACAAATTATACATACATAGCTCATAGCTACAATAATAATTCGACTGAAAGCCTAAATTTGCAATCCGTAACGAACTTTATGTGTTTCTCGACTTTCTCGCCACCTTCACACCTCGAAGACAATTTGTCGCATTTTGACATTAAAACGCAATGTATTTTATCGCTCAAGGTACACTTTGTGCTACGAATTTTGAGGATATCTCGCGTGGGACTTTCAAGCGCTTTGATAGATCATCGCGAGTCAGCGTTATCTCGCGCGCATGTTGTGCTACCAATTCGTGACATAGCTCGAGAAAACTCTATGTCGCAGTTTTTGTCGTCCCGCGCCCATGATGTGCTTGCCGTGCTGCCCGGCAAGCACATCATTGAGCGCGAGATAGCTCGCGCGGCGACAAACCCATGTCGCTGCTTTCAAATTTATATTTCTAGCCGTCATTTTCTCGATTTTGGTAGCACAAGTTAACAGCTCGAGAAATTAGTTCCATGCGAAAGAGTCATCCCGCGGGCGACATAACAAGTGTGGCCATTTATGTGTGGGACTAACTTTTCTTTCCTAGCAACACTGAATCGGTATAAATAAAGTTGAATGACGAGTGAACAGCAAGCTTTAAAAATGAAACATCTCTAGTCACGATAACTTTGTCTCGTTCGCGTAGTATAAAGATTAAAGAGATAGGACATTTTAAGATGAAAATGTCAAAGTCTCATAATAATAATCTGTCACATGACATTTGTAGATTGTGTTTGGTGGCGATATTTAAAATGGCTCATGAACGTAAAATTTAAGTTAATTATAGCCTTTTATACTCTTTATACGTTACTGTGGATATTAGATACGATTAGTTACATTTAAAGCGTATATTTTTTGAAATTCATGTTCATAGTTCTTTAATAAAATTGTATGAATTATATTTCAGTGATCGGAGCCCAATTACTATACAAAGCAAGATGTCGTTAAACTAAACCCATAGTTTCCAGATGGAGAATGTGGATCCGGAAAAGATGAAGTACTTAAATTGGGTCAAACTCCAAAAAAGAAATATATCGGGTCTTTGAATTGCCAACAGGTATTCCGATGAAAGCTTGTACAAATCATTTAAATTTATGATGAAAATATGAGGGTTTCCATCCAAGTCCCAAATAATATACCTATGACCTAAAAGTAGTTGATATATCGGATATTCTTCATAACCAACTTAATTATTAAGGTCAAGTATGGTCAAGAAAAGTAACACCTTAAGTTACATACATCGCTTCTGATAGTATTATGTATAGTAAAAATCATAATATGATTATTTATTTGATCTGCAGGTTATTTATGCTATGAGCTGTCAATAAAGCATGGTATTTATCAATTATTAATATTTTTTAAAGATATGGCGCAAACTGAAGAAAAAGGTTCGCGATCAGCAAATCGGATTCCACGACAACCATGAAGGCGGCCGCTGGATGGCTCTGCAGCTCGTCGTGGACAACAAGAGTACGCTTGGCGCCCGAGCTCGTGGCGCAGCCTGCGTTTGGTTGGGTGGTTTGATTGTACCTATATCGTTAAAGTTAGAGCCCACGGCTGTATGATATTTTTTCATTTATATTTATGAGGTTTCCTGTTGTTACAATTTATGATCGTAAACCACATTTCACATAATAAAAAAAATATCACGCCGTGGACGCGAACTTCCGCGACAAAGTATTAAAGTGCCCATTCAATTCAGACGATCGTCTACAATAGAGCAGAAATTACAGGCGTTTATTAATTAAATTATTAATATATTTGTGATTGTAAACTTGTTTGGCTCAAATGTTTTTTACGATACAGGTATATGTTACACTGAGTATTTAATACATGTTATTATAATAAATATTTTTTTTGTAATAAATACATACCGGATTTTTTAATTATATATATTTTATTCGTTTAAAATACTAGTTATTAGCCGTGTGGTGACGGCAGTAAGATGTCACGACCCCAACTCTTTCCGTTGGTGTCTTAAGAGTCGGTTAAAGGATTGAAGTGTCATTGACTATTTATTTATCAATGGGTAGTAGTGTGAGTAGTGTGTACACTATGAAGGGCAGGAGCATCATCATAGTGGACACACTACTCCCGATTATAGGTATTAACCTCCTAATGCGTCCACGCGCATAGGCTAAGGAGAGGACATTACCCATGCACCCATGAACTAATAGAGGCTGATCTACCTTTTCCCATACAGATTATGTGTGCAAATGCCGCTTTTCTTAATTATATTGTACTTGTAAAATATAGCTGCGTAATGTACGGTATACTGCACAGAACATCGCTATCATAATTAATACAATTATGCATCTTGCCCTTAGATACTTCTATTCAATAGCTATTAGCATTGGAAGGTAAGTTAATACTTCTTCTTTTCAACCGCTACTTTTGAAAACATTACTAGCGTTTGATTCTCTATTGAACCTCATGGGTCTTCCAACCTTATGATATCGACTGTAGGGTCGGTAATGAAACGAAGTTTGTTGATATTCAAATATTAAAAAATGTCTTAGAACGCATGCACTAAAACAGATTATCCATAACTACCAATACATAGCTCATAGCTACAATAATATGCGACTGAAAGCCTAAATTTTGCAAGCCGTAACGAAGTTTATGTGTTTCTCGACTTTCTCGCCACCTTCACACCTCGAAGACAATTTGTCGCATTTTGACATTAAAACGCAATGTATTTTATCGCTCAAGGTACACTTGTGCTACGAATTTGGAGGATATCTCGCGTGGGACTTTCAAGCGAAATAATTATGTCGCTTTGATAGATCATCGCGAGTCAGCGTTATCTCGCGCGCATGTTGTGCTACCAATTCGTGACATAGCTCGAGAAAAGTCTATGTCGCAGTTTTTGTCGTCCCGCGCCTATGATGTGCTTGCCGTGCTGGGGTCTGTGGCAAATTATTTTACTGATAGGGCTATCAGTAAAAATTGACAAATTGTAAGTAGGTACTCAGTTTAATTTTAAATTTAAATTCACTGCCTCTTGGGCCGGGAGCCTGTGGCATTTTGCCAGCCCTGCCACCCTATTGTTACGCCACTGTCATCAGGGTATCTCAGTCCACTGCTGGACGTAGACCTCTCCTATTAACTATGCGTGCAGGCTCATTAGGAGGTAAATGCCCATAATCGCCACGCTGGGCAAGCGCATTGGTGATTGCAGTAATATGTCCACTATAAAAAAATGCTCTTATATGCTTTTAGTGTACTCATTACTATCGTGCCCCTAAAGAAGTAGGTCTCGGAATTCTGTGTGCGATTTATTTTGTGAAACGTCATCGGGAGAGAACACCAATGCTTGTCGATTTATCGATAAACCGGAAGATTTCCCTTTGCGTCTTTGAAAACTAAAACTTCCTTAAATAATTTACGGCCCTAAGAATAACATAGTAAGTTAGTCATCATTACGCAATAAAAACTGTAGGTACTACATAAGTAACGTACTACTACTACTGTTTTAGCCTATATAATGTCCCACTGCTGGGCCTCCTCTCATATATGAGAGGGTTTGGGCTATAGTCCCCACGCTGGCCCTAAGCGGGTTGGGAACTTCACATACACCTTTGAATTTCTTCGCGTATGCATGCAGGTTTCCTCACGATGTTTTCCTTCACCGAAAGCTAATGGTAAATATCATCTGATATTCCGTACATAAGTTTCCGGAAAAACTCATTGGTACGAGCCAGGATTTGAACCCACGACCTCCGGATTGTCAAACATCTAAACCACTGAGCCACCACCTCTTTTTTCATAAGTAACCTACCTACCTAGTAAATACCTGGATATGGGACGTAGAAATAGTTTAAGAAGGTAGTAATACTTAACTGGCATAGCATACGTAGGTAGCTGGCGTGCTCAATGTACAAGTTTAATATTCATTGCGACACAATTTCAATAGGCGCTCGAATTAAATATACCTAGGCGATTACTGCAATCATATACAATCAGTTTAATGCATTTGCCAATTCAAATTAAGCAGCTGCCAGCTTTTAAACCACTTATTTACTTTAGTCTTTAGACCAATTTAAATCGCCTTATATTAGAGACCAGAATATGGCCTGAGGGCACCGAAACATACCTATAGGTACAGTCAAGGGCATTAATATATATGCACTTCTCCATACTGATCCCTTACAAATGTGTCTATATATTTATGCACTCGACTGTACCAGTGAAAACAAATTTTGTCAATACAAATTACGAGTTAATTTACGAACTCAAAGTTAGTTTCTGCGAATTTAACTACTTTATTATGGGAAAAACTTTACAATTGCGATAAAGATATAATGATACTCCGACCAACTAGGTATACCTAATTTTCTAGTGTCTACATTAGAGCATTGGAGCGACGTGGCTAAAAACTTGTTAGGCAAGTCTTGTGGTATGGGCGAAGGCAAATTACTGACTCCACTTATTGGGTCAACTTACCATAGTAATTAGACTCGATTAGGACTCGCTAAATGTGCAGGCATGAGGTAGACACCACAAGCAAAAGGTACCCTGGTTGATTAAACAGTGGGTCAACTGCGTCAACTCCCCAGATGGCAGTGGTGTAACGTCACTGCGTGCGGACGAACTTTACCATAGCCCAAGAGAGCAGGCATTTTATGTGTATTTATAATAAATATATAATAATATATGCATGCATACAGCCACGTAGATCTTGTAGGTATAGACACACATTCATTATTTGATAATTATTATAAACGATAATTGGAGCATCCTGTACTGGGCGAGAGTCGACCGGTTCCGATAGCGTGGCCGTACCGGTAGGTTAACAATAGAATAAGGAAAACGTTATCACTATCTTATGTCAGCTCTCAGTGCAATAGATTTAAGTAAGTTTTATTTGTAACTTTGTATAATTGCGAACATTTTCTGATGTTTTTCTATGTTGCCAAGTAATTTGAACATTAAGTAAGTTTTTTGCCTAACACTTTATGTTGTAAGAATTATTTAGATTATTCTACAATAATAGTATAAGCGGAATAGGGTATCAAGACAAACCACATTGGTTTAATGATACTTTTAAGGAAAGTGTATAATATTTTATTAAATTATGTCAATAAAAAAAAAAATAAGCCAGCATCGCATTTGAACAAAGATGTCTATAAGACCCGGGGCCGGTCCAGCTGAATTTAGTTCCGCAGAATAACAGTGGCACAATCCAATGGAAAAAACTTCAGAGAAATACTTCGTCTGTAAGTGCTGAAAGTTGTTGGGGTAGGGCAGAGACGAAGTATGGTACACACCCTAATGGACCATGGATATTAAAGATAGGCTGACTAGAGTCATAGTTGGGATCGCTCACCAGAGTACGCATGGGCGATGGGCGTCTCTGAAACACGAGGCAGAGAGACACTGACTAAACCACTGCGGCAACTGCACCCTAGGGCGCTGTCTCTGCAACGCAGTGAAACCACTGGCAACGTGGACAGAGACTGGAACGGAACACAGGCAGAGAGATACTGACTAACCAGTTCGTCAACTGCGTCCATATTGTCAACTCACCAGAGACAATGCAGTGGAACCACTGGCAACGTGGACCCAGACTGGAATGGAACCCGAGGCAGAGAGACACACTTAACCACTGAGTCAACTATGTCAATATTGTCAACTCACTAGAGACAGCGCAGTGGAACCACTGGCAACGGAGACCAAGGCCGTGAAACAGTACCCGAGGCAGAGAGACACTGACTAACCACTGAGTCAACTACGTCAATATTGTCAACTTACCAGAGACAGCGCAGTGGAACCACTGGCAACGGAGACCAAGGCCGTGAAACAGTACCCGAGGCAGAGAGACACTGACTAACCACTGAGTCAACTACGTCAATATTGTCAACTCACCAGAGACAGCGCAGTGGAACCACTGGCAACGGAGACCAAGGCCGTGAAACAGTACACGAGGCAGAGAGACACTGACTAAGGGCTTGTCCATTAATCACGTCATACTATATAGGGGGAGGGGGGGTCAAGAAAAAATCACCAATTATCACTATAGGGGAGGCGGGGTCATCCGACAAATCACGTGTAATTTTTTGTCACTCTCTGCTGAACAGCATACTTTTTTTTAAACATAACCACATGTCAAATCCTGAACTGAGTTTTAAAACTTCGCGGATATTTACCTCGTAGTTGGCAAAAAAGTTCTTTCCCATCACATGTGCTAAATAAAGTAAGTAAATTGAAGTGTTATTAAAATTACTACTTAAGTTGGCATAAAATTACACGTCATATTGGCTAGGGGCGGGGAGGGTCTTGAAAATATCACCAAATATCACCATAGGGGCGGGGGGGGGGTCTAAAATAGGCCAAAATGGACGTGATTAATGGACAAGCCCTAACCACTGGGTCAACTACGTTCATTGCGTCAATATTGTCAACTCACCAGAGTATACAAGGGCTGAGGAGTCACTGCAGTCCAAACGAGACAGGTGCGAGGGGAGCGGGGCGGCCGGGACCGCGCGTCTCGCGCCCGAAACCACTGAGACCCGAGGCAGAGAACCCATTGTTTCTGGAACTAAAGAGAAATAGGTTAGATGTACATTACAGAAAAGATAGGTTACCGAAATCGACAGGTATCGATGTGAAAGTAGGTAATATGCTTATTTTTATAACATTAGATTTATGCGATCTGCAGAGCCGGATTAAACCGGCGCGGGGCCCGTAGCACAGTCATTTTATAGGGAACCTCTGGTTTATTTTAATTACAAGTATTTTAAAAAAATATGAAAGAAAATGGCCCTTTTCTGTAGGCAGCCAAGCCGTCCTTATGGACGTTGAATTTATATCTGCTGCAAAACAATCTGGCGACTGAAGGGGTCTTGCTATCTACGTTACACTTGTTAGTTCCAGGTCACAGTGAAGAGATAGCGGTATGCCCTCAGTCGCCAAATAGTTTTGCGGCAAGTATAGTTCTGGGGGGCTACCACGATCTACTAATCCGATTCAGATTAGGACCTAATCTGAATCGCAATGTGTCAGTTAAAATATACAGGGTGTTTTTTTTTCGACCGTTCAAATTCTACGTAGTGAATGTGTAGGTCATACTGACCAACTTTTACTATGGGGACAAAGTCGAAATCGCGAAAAAAAAATCAGCTGTTTCATACATTTCGGCCGGCGTAATGCCGCCAATTTGTATGAAACAGCTGATTTTTTTTTCGCGATTTCGACTTTGTCCCCATAGTAAAAGTTGGTGAGTATGACCTACACATTCACTACGTAGAATTTGAACGGTCGAAAAAAAAACACCCTGTATAGTCATAGAATAACTGTCAAAAGCTGACAAGCTGAATCTAAATCCTGAATCGCATTTAAGAGATCATGGTAGCCCTTGGTTCTGTTTTGGCAGATATTTGTATTTTTTTTTTGGAAATAGGTATTTGTCCATTTTTTTGGCAGATATTGGCTAAATTTATTTACTGCCAGTAATCGAATTTTATGAATTTAAGCGCGGAGCCCCATGTGCGCTGGATCCGTAGCGTAGTATATATGCTACTTTTGCCGTAGTAATCCGTCAGGGCGATTGTGCACCACAATGAATTATACTGTCCAGCAGACCGAGTTTTCATGGTCCGATATGGAATGAAAAAAACGCATGATTGGCTTGTGCACTTGTCCGTCTTTTTACTCGGAGGTCCGTCCGGTAGTCCGGTTTTTTACGAATCAATTTTGTAAAATCGGACTATCGGGGACGTTAAAACTCAGTGCAATTCCGGACGCAGTTCACAAGCATTAACACGTTTTTCATAGCTGTCATCTCGGATCGGAAAAATACTGTCCGGAATGGGGAAAAGTAAAATGTCGGACGGTAAAATTACGTACTTATAGTGCACAAGCTACTATATACATTAAATGGCGTGGCATATCGGACCGTAAAAAACCGGACTACCGGACGGTAAAAGTCAGTGTAGTGCACAAACGCCCTCACAGGGTAAATTCACAAGACTGTAACAATAGTTACCAACTCTTTCGTGTGTCTTTAAATTAAATAATCAAGTTTAATTTATTTATGTCTATCCTAGCCCTGTAGGTAGATATGTGAACGCTTAAATCTACTTGATTAATATAAGAACAATACAAAAGAATTGGTAACGGATGTTACAGTCTTGTGGATTTACCCCACTGGCGATCAGGCCATAGCGAGCAAGGACTGTAGTTCAATGTCAGTTCGACGACTGTACATAAGCAAAGCCAAATTAATTTAGGCCTCACTAATATGTTTATCTTCTCACTACCTACTTCTAACTTTGTCAATTTAACTCAATTGATGATGAATGATGTCTACAGCTTTTGATCGTTCAAGTATTACCAACAATAAACTTTGGAGATTATTTATTTAATGATACTGTTGGCAATAGAGTTACAATGGTCGTTTTTCCCGTTTATCGTGTTGCACGTTACTTTTGCACTTATCGACGTGCTAGAACGTAACAGTCAATCTTTGTCGATGGGGTGGACGATGCAAGTACATTAAATGTACTGAATTAACTCCACATGAGGGTGTCACTTAATTCGTTGTTACATATTATCTTGAATCTCACGATCATTTCACTCAATTTTGCTACAAACAGTGAATCAAGCGCCAAATATGTCGCTTAGAATGTTGTTACGGAATAATTTACCCTCAACAATCTCATTATTAATAACGAATTAAGCGGAAAAACGTCAATTATTTATAAACGTTCATAAACACAGCATTTTTTACGTATAAATGTACTTTTAAGCACATGTAAATTTTCACTGTGAAAATAGTAGTTTTTGCTTTAAAAATGCACTTACAACACTCAATTCAAATTTCCAATCTTTTGAGCTAATTTTCTCATTTTGACCAATGTCGCTTGACCGCTTATTCCATAACACTGTCCCTTTGATAGTAGATGCACTAGGCACCTAATAATTCTCATTATGATTTGGCTCAGACAAATAAAAATATTTTAGATTAGATTTTGGAAACGCGGTTTTAGAGTTGTCTAGGATTTCAATGGGTTGTATGTTGTATCTAAATACATGACTAGCAATTTCGCTACTCCATGGCTTTACGCATGCCAAACAGACGTAAATACTTGAGTAAATCAACGGAGAGCTAAACGCAACGTCCTCTCGATTGATTGAGTAATCGCAGCGACCTCCAATTTATTTCATTGGCTAATGGAAAAATTACGGTTGCTTCTTTTTTTATATTATTCGAGATAACGAATGAGCCAGATTAGGAGAAGAGTAAGAGAAAACTCAGTGTTGGGTTCCGTAGTTTGTAGTTTGTCAAAAACCGCTGGGCCAATTATGTTCAAAATAGTTTTATTTTAAATTATTCTGTAAGCTTAATATCAATGTTATTTTTTCCTATTTTTGGGAGGAGGGACACATTTTTATAAAATTCTGGAGAATGGTTATGTCCGAAAATATTGACTTAAAATAAAAAATAAACTTTCATTTGTTTGGGCCATATTGTTTTTAGCCTTGTTCATCGTTAGATTTATTTAATTACGGTAGTTTAGGATTAGGATTTCAGTAGAATAAAAAAAACGTCCCCACTTTAAGTATAAGGAAGGTACCAGAAAAATAACCGCAAAATAGTTGGGGTGGTGACAAATGTATTATTACTGCCGTCACCATGCGGCAGAGAGAATAGATATAAGTAGGTAAGTATGATATCAATGTATTGGCTGTAAACTTATCGACAATGAATGCGTGTGATTAAATAGAATAGCTTCAACTTATGTTAGCAAGTCTTGATAATAAAACTGCATATTTTATCTGCAGAAAATCGCTTGTTATTCCGCGATTAGGTACTACATTTACAAGAAAATGTTATACAATTACAAATAATAGCAAGTCATTAAAACCATGTTTGATAGATTAATGAATATAATAGATTATCCAGACGTGTGAGCGTGACAACATCATTATACAGTATTAAGTTTTCAATTTAATGATAGAATAGAACATTATCATTAGCATTAGACACTGCACTTAGATGCAAGCAAGGTCTTATCAGACATGAAGGATAAGTATTTGACTTTTTAATGACAGCTAGCTCATGACATGACCAATAATCGTCCACGGGATATGTAAATAATTTTGGTTCACATACCTACGACAGTACAGTCAAGGGCATTAATATATATACCTACACTTCTCCATACTGATCCCTTACAAATGTGTCTATATATTAATGCACTCGACTGTACCTACCTATAATACCAACTACATAAATAAAATAAAACACAAATCATTAGACTTTTTATTGCAGCTCTTTATTTATCATTTATAATAAATTTTAGCAAATAACGGGACTTTATCGCGTAGGTACATTTACATTTATTAATCCTATATCGTTTCGGGCGTGACGTTAAGCCACGGGTCACATAATTATAATGAAATACAACTTAAGGCGATATTCATAAACGTTAATCAAAAACTTGAAAGAGATTTGCTCGACAATTTAGATTTTCGGTGTTCACGATTACAACCCTAATTAAAGCACAATAATTTTTATCGTGACGATAAAACGTGACATCAACGTCCAGTCTCCACGTTAAAAAGTGGGATATTTTAACTAAGCTTAAAGGTGCATTTAGCCCAAACGAGCATTCGCTCATATCCCTCACTCTACGAAATTCGTTATACAAAACGTGATTCCTCGAAATTCGTTGATTTCGTAGAGTGGGGGAAAGAATGAGCTTTCGCTCGTTTAGTCTAAATGCACCTTAACCGGTTGATGGCGCGGGGCTTCAAGTTTTGTATAACTCATATAAACCTTTTGACCCCGGCTTTTAGGCCTATACAATGAAGCACGAGTCCCAACAAGGCCACAGGTGCTTTGACCATAATTTTAATCCCACTTTGTCATGTCATGATTGTCCTCTTTCATGACGAAATCGTGCTCAAGCCTACCACGAACCATGAACGAAGTGCTACCTCTTTCGCACTTACAAATTCGAGCGCAAGTGTGATAGGGAGGCAACATTTCAATCGTAGGCCTTCTGAATATTGATGCAACTGAAGCGAGCTAAGGCACGCGATCTCCGATTGAAATCTAATTATAGTAACCAATTGAGTATAGCCATGCAAATGAGGTGTCTCGGCACGATATTGTTTTCTCATTGTGTTGAGAGTCATGGCGATTTTTTTTTGTTTAAGCCAGTGTAATGTGATCTATGGCACATTGCTCGAACAAAATTGGAATTAGTAGGTTCTATGATACTTAAATATAAGTTTAGTTTACCAGACGAAGTACTGTGGCAGTTTTGATTTTTGTAGCTTGACAGAATACGTCAATTAGACAATTGGATTGGATGGTTTTGGTATATTTGTCAGATGTACATTGCTGGCCACTTATATATTTTTTAAAGACACAATTTTTTTTAAATTATATATAACCTTTAGAGAATCTTCATATTAATTGATTGCTACAGGTAGGTATTACAGGAAACCCGATAGAAATAGCCTTAAAAATAAACAGCTAATCTCATTCATCGATAAGAAGTATCGACTTCAGGTACATCCTTGCCGATAACTCAGCAGGTCTAGCCAAAAAGCCATTCTACAATCGTATAAATCAAGAGAATGAGATTCGTACGAAAAGTCACGTGACCATTTCCATACATCATTATGGTCACGTGACTTATCGCTTATCGTATACGATTGCAGAATGGCTTGGCTATGACAGCCAGCCCGTTGGTTTTGTCGTTTGCACAACCAACACATCTATCACTTTTCGACTCTAATTAGTGGTAATGAAGTCGAAAAGTGGTAAGTACTTACTTGTTATTTAGACAACGGTCTAGCTAGCTACCTGTACTATCGACAAAATTGAATCCTGACCCACAATAGGAGCTTGTCATAGTAACTTTGAAAATAAAATTGCTGCATCTGACGTACAATTTGACTTTCAATGTTACTATGACAAGCTCTTTTTGTGGGGCAGGATTCAATTTTGTCGATAGTACCTGGGCCACTGAGTATTTGCCTCTGTCACTCTCAATGTCTATTGGAATACTGACAGTAAAGTCTGTGCGATAAGTAAATACATCTAGTCCATTATATTACGGCAACGTATGTATGGGAAAAGTTCACATTCGGATACCAGCACCAAATTTTAGTATGTTGTTAAATATGTCATTCTGTATCCAAAACTGTCGGGAGACACTCTCTCAAAGGTCAAGGTCACCAGTAATGACGTCCTCAACATGGCTGCTGCCTAATATTAAAAAGCGCTTATTTGTTCCTCAACCGCTCAACATACACCATTGTGTGTAGTATCAATTGAAAGGTTATTAAATATGCTCTAACTTTGTCTTTTTGTGTTATAGCGTACATCTAAAAATAAAAAAAATATCGTTGAAAGAATAAAAATATTTTTTTACTTTTTTCGTACAATGTACATTTCATCAGGAAACAAGCGGTATTAGAAAAAAATATTGTACTACATAAATGTAGCTAAACTATTATCCTAAAATAAACAGTTTAAATCATCGAAATCGGTTGAAAATAAACAAAGTTATGTCATTTTCTATATTCAGCGGCAAATGCCATACACCCGCCATCCGCCCGCCCGCCAGTTAGAAAATGTTAATTGCACCATAAATAAAAGAATTTAATTGCACGCGCAACTCTAACAAGGAAGGTTAGGGTACCCAACTGTCCGACTTCGATTTAATTCATTTTGATATAATATAATGTTATAGAGTAGTCTAAAATAACAGACATGTATTTTTTTTTGCTGCCCAAACTCAACCTGTTAGGAAAAAAAACCGGCGAAGTGCGAGTCGGACTCGCGCGCGAAGGGTTCCGTAAATCCGTACCATTATCAATTTATTATTAAAAAAATACAGTTAAATCAACCTACCTCAAAAACTATAGGAGATAATTTAATCAAACCAAAAATCGTTGATAGAGCTTATTAATGTGCATAACATATATTTTTTTTTAATCTTATAGTTTAGTCGCGTAGTTTAAAAAGTAGAGGGGGCCCCCCCCCTCTATCATTTTTCAGACTTTGAGAGCTGATATCTCGAAAACGAATTGCTTAAATAAAAATGAGATGTAGGTATAATCCTTCATATCATTTTCAAAGACATTTATTTTTATGCCAATCGTGACAGATAAAAGACACTTTTTTCCCATAGTAAAATTATGAAACCAGTTTTCTTGAATCTTTGTCTTCTTTGTACATCGCCGTAAGGTGACCCCTAGGAAACTATTGGTACTGGATAGGAATGGAATCGATGGGCATAAAAAATAAAGGGAGATTTTTTTTTTAATTTTTCATACAATTTGATTGTGAATTTAAATTTTTGATTTGTGGCTTTTCTAGCCGAAACATTTTTTTTGGTCCCTTACGAGCTTTTGGTCCTGAACAGAAACAGGATATATTGGCGTCAAAAAAAAGTTTGTCTAAAATGACCATTTTCTCCCACCCTGTATGTTTTTTCAAAATGTGTAAACGCCAATCTTTATTAATTTAAAATCGAGGGAAAGTCTTTTAAGACTATTTTCGCGTAGCTACTCTGAATCTGGTAGTTGCCCTCACTGACCCAAAAATAATTTCCATCCGGTATACAATCTGTTACCGGCGTCCGGGTATTTTTAAAAACCGGTAATATGAGTTACCTACCGTACTATAGTTTTATTAAGTTCAATAATATACCTAAACAAACATTTTCAGTAGCCTTTGCCCAATGATTTGATGTATACAGTATGTTACCGGCGACCGGGCATTTATTAAAATGCGTAACATGGTTTGCCGGACTTTAAGGTGGTTCGTTTTTCATACTAATGTATTTATTCAAATATGGGTAAATGGAGCATAGTTTTACAATGTAATCACTTAAATCGACAATCATTTTTATATTTGTTTGCGGCAAATTATGTTTCTGTAATATAAAGGGTCGAATAATAGTTTAAATTAGTACGTTATTTTAATAAAGATTTGTCAATATGTGGGTCAACGACGACAGTGTCATACACCAATCGTACGTTCGGTGTGTGGGTTGGAAAGCGACGTTGCCAGTTGGCTGAAAATGCTACGTTGCCGCTCTGCCCTAACGCATTTCGTGCAGTTTATATTTTTCAACAATATCAAACGCAAGCGTTGCTAATGTTGCCATATA
>JALPQI010021070.1:0-14389 GCA_025490895.1 Thaumatotibia leucotreta
CATGAAGGGGAAGTATCTTAAATATCGTAGATAGGATATTTTGCTGAAAGAAGACTTTATTTTATTTTGAAACTTAAATTTTTTTTCGTTATTTTATCATGTCATTCGAAAGAATGGATAATAAATAAAAAAATTTCTTAAGAAACATAGTATCTAAAACTAAAAGAATAACCAAACAAATTTGGTTCAAAATTCGAAAAAATTTGTAGTGGGTTCGATTTCTGGGTGAAACAAGTAATTTTTTGAAAAACTTTGAATGCACTATACATTTTAAAAATAACATTAAGTCTTCTTTCAGCAAAATACACTACTTATCTACGATATTTAAGGTACTTCCCCTTCATGTGCCATAACTCTGGGACGCCCTGTATATGCTATACCTACGTCAGTAGAAAACGAAACAAAATAAACAAATATAGCAGACTTTCATAAGCATACCAAAAAATTTATGTGAACGCAATTTTTAAGGTTTTAAGTTGGTGATAAGGCCAAAATTGTGTTCTGAAACTGAGTGATTATTGAATAATGTAAGTTTGTTTATTTTTTTTCGTTTTCTGCTGAGCACCGCACGGAATACGGTTTGCAATGTCGGACGCGTGTGAGCTGTGCTACTTAAACCATAAAATTAATATGTAAGTTGTGCCTAATGTGATCTGTGGTTAGGTAACCTATTAACGAGTCTAAGGATCAAGTTATACTCTGAACGAAAACAACGCAATGGTTTCACGCTCGGAATCAACAATGAATGGATACACTGGAATGTGGATAGATTCTCAACTGTTTTTGATAGCGCATATTGCGTTGTAAACTTGTGATCCCATATTTTTTTTGCAAGATTTTTTGGAACATAACCTTAAAAACGTAATCGTCAATAAATCAAATAATCAATAATTACCAAACGTGTAAAAGAGTCAAATATAAACTTTTCATAAGCGTTGTTCTTTTTCTTTCATGAAAATACAATAATTCCTTATGTCAGTAAAAAATGATATGCATACCAGAATTAACGTACATATACACATGTAATAAAATCTATTAATACCTCCTAATCTATACACGGTGGAATTTAATCGGTGAACAGGAACCCATTTTTCTAATTCAGTAATCGATGGCGGTCACGTTTATGTAGTACTTACGTGGAACCAAGTTTTTTTTTAGCATAATTTTTTTTTTATGTTGAAATTAAAATTTATTGTCACCCTACTAATGGTTTAGTCTGAAAATTTTAATACCTCTTTTCAAACTATCAGCCATAGAAACTTAAAACATAAATGAATAATAACCACTCACATGTTTTAATTTTTGCGATAGACTCTATTCCTATGTAAAATAAGAGCGATGCATGGCTGATAGTTTGAAAAGAGGTATTAAACTTTTCAGACTAAACCATTAGTAGGGTGACAATAAATTTTAATTAAACTTTAATTTCAACATAAAAATTTGTTATGCTAAAAAAAAAACTTGGTTCCACTTCAGTACTACATAAACGTGACCGCCATCGATTACTGAATTAGAAAAATGGGTTCCTGTTCACCGATTAAATTCCACCGTGTATAGGAGGCATTTCATGCAACTAGAGAATGTTCATCATCATCATCATATCAGCCGAAAGACGTCCACTGCTGAACATAGGTTCCCCCCAAAGATTGCCACAATGACCGGTCCTGAGCCACCCGTATCCAGCGGACTCCTGCTTAGAGAATTTTAAATACATACCTACAATATTTTTAACGACATTAATCATATTGTTGTATTTACTAATGTGTACATTACGTAAGGAACTAGGTACTTTCTGTTATTTGAGCAAAATATTAAGCTGGCCGTGTGGTGACGGCAATAAGAATACATTTGTCACCACCCCAACTCCTCCTGCAGGTGTCGTAAGAGTCGATTAAGGGATTGAAGTGTCACTGACCATTATTTGATAAAATATTGATGATGGGCAGCAGTGTCATCATACTCATCATAGTGGACACATTACTGTGATCGCCAATCCGCTTGCCTAGCGTGGCGATTATGGTCATTTACCTCCTATAGCGTCTATACGCATAGTTAATAGGAGAGGCCTACGTCCAGCAGTGGACTGTCATAGGCTGATGCTGATGATGATGATGATTAAGCTAGTTTCGGAGAACAGGCGGGGGGATGGTCATATTTAACCTATTTTTATAAATGACTTTATTATTATTTATCTTCCAATAATAAAAAGAAAAATCGGTCTAGTAGTTTCGGAGCGATCGGCTGTAACTGAGGGACTGACAGACAGACAGACACGCGAGTGATCCTATAAGGGTTCCGTTTTTCCTTTTGAGTTACGGAACCCAAAAATATTTGTAAGACGTCAATGTTACATTAATTATGAAATCTAAAAATATATTATTATTATTTCACAGTTTCATAGTAGCAAGATTCTAGTGGATATTTTCGGATTATTAAAAAAAATATATTTTTATTCCTATAGAGCAAAAGCCAGGTCGGGTGTCATTTTCAGAAAACCAAAGCCAAACGAAACTATTCTATTCTTTAAACTCCTATGCACAAATCCAATAATAGTACCGTGTGCCGAACTCGTGGAAAATGGATTTTTAGTTACGCGTCGCCTGGCTTCAGTATCGGCAATTCAATACAACACAAACTGCAATTCAAACACAGAGGGATTCCTTAGCTTAGATAAAACCTGCATGCATTTTATTGGATCATCTGGCTTAATCTGCCAAAGGATACTCGTTATTCAAAGTTTTAATAGCTTTTTGTAGGAATGCATTTACGAGCTTTTTCTACTCCGGCACTTTTATCTGTCATTTATATAGTCCCGCCAACAAATATAAAAGCAGGACTTACACAATTTCAGAAAAGTCTATATACTCTATTCTTCAAAAACACCCTAGGCTTATAAAGTCGCTAAAATGCAACTGCTAGCAGAGATACCTACTCAATTTACAACAAATCGCAAACCTGACAACTTAACAAACAACTGGATTCATATTGTCTGAAATAATAACGTATCTAAAATAATTGCTACCAACGTAAGGAAAAAAACGCAAGTGTTTTAGAATCGTCACTGGCAGGCAGTAACTGACAGTTAAAAAAAAACGTTACCGTGTCTATTGCATTCCATCATTTGTTTTTTCACTATTATTTTCAGTTTGTGCGGCAATCTTTAAATTTGTTTAAAATTCTTTTTTCATCTTTTTTTGGACTGTGAAGTGAAGAAAATAAATTGAATAATAATAAGATAAGATGGATTGTGATGAGGACTTGGTTCTGACACCGGAAGAGATATCGACGGCGGCATCTTTACGACCAGTCGTACAAGAAATTCATGGCGCGGCGAATCGAACACCAGAGTTCGTCATTCTCAGAGAATGTCCTATTGGCATATTTTAAAAGCCTCATAGAATTATTCAAACCGGCTTCACTTTGGGTTGAATATTCAAAACTCAAGGCAACTTTCAACATATACCACCAGACAGACATATCTAAATACGCCAAGTTGCTGGCTTTATTTAAAAGAAAGTCAGAAGATTTTAAGGCGAAAAAAAGCGGAAAACTTTTTTACCCGATGAATTAAAAAAAATTCATTGAGCAAGCACCTGATCGGTATCATCTGTTCAACAAGGTAAATATATAGTTACATATTTGTTGTTTTATTAATGCACTAGTATATTCGGTTAATTATGTTATTTAGGTATTCTGTGTATGCAAATGGGCATTTTCACTTCTAGGGACACCCAATTAGCTTAACTCTCACGAAAAAGTTAACGTCGATGTCAGCTTTGTAACGACAATTAAGCAAGAAATATTTACGTAAATCCACTTTATTCGTGGTTTTATATTGCATATACGCCTATTCTTTCTGGATTATATGATAAAAAAATATTTTTGTTAGTATTTAATGCTTAATTGTCGTTACAAAGCCGACATCGAAGTTAACTTTTTTGTGAGAGTTAAGCTAATTGGGTGTCCCTAGAAGTGAAAATGCCCAAATATTGTATTTAATTACATTGCATCCTATTTCTTGTTACAGGTGGCTGTATTTTTTGGAATAATGGGGGCTTGTCGCCGGCAAAAGTTACACGATTTAAAAATATCAATATTATTGATGCCCAGGAAACGCTAGTGGTTCATATAATGAACACCAAGAACCGGATTGATCGCACTTTTACAATAACAGGGAAATATTACCCTATCTGCAAAAAGTACATGATTCTTCCTTCCAATATATTTCCATAAATGAATTAAATGTATAATAATTAAAGTATATTTTCATATAACTAACTGTGTTTTATTTGTGATTAATATCATCCTTAGTCGTAGAAAAAGTAATGTATGCAACGTTGTTTAACCGAGTCAAAAAATACTCGTGGCGTCTTTATTAACAATTTTCGGCTTCGCCTCAAATTGTTACTTACGCCACTCGCCTTTTTTGACCTCTCTTAAACAACTGTTGCATAAAATACTATTGCCTGACGCCTGGTGCTAGACGGTCTATTCTAAAACGAACTGAACTCACTAACTAATTTTAATTATATTAGAAATCGTACTGAATTTTACGTCGCGTCACCGTTTATAAGCAAAAAATTGCCTTTCTACCTACATATTAAAATAGGATTATATTTTAAATAGTTGATTGATGACTTATAAAAGTCCTAAATTTCGAATAGTAACTTAAATAACAATTGTTAGCTAACGGTAAAGTAGGCTCCTGCAGAACTGAATCTCTTCTTTCCGGGATGTTTCCAAAAACTATACTCCGAATGAATATTGGCCAGGAGCCATATATGTAAATACGCTAGTCTCCTTTTAGGTACTTACATATTTCACAATTTAGGTTATTGAGATTGCTACTTGTTTATTCCAACCACAACATTAGCCAGAGTTCCTTCTAAATAATGAATAGAATCAGATTATTCCTTTTTAGTTTAATTGGTTTTTCCTGTTTATTATGAGTAAATACTTACTAAGCGTTAGTTTTTAAGATATTTTTTGTAGAGCAATGGAATCGGAATCGCTACATTTACAAGATCTCGAGATTTGATTCCGCTTACCCGCTGGACCCTTGCCAATAGAATAGAAAGGCAGTGACTTCGCAAAATCCCTAGCATGTAGATTTATTGATACTTTTTATTAGACCAATGTAAAAGAAGTTCTTAAGGAATATTGTGCACTCACTTAGTCTACTTAACTCCTATCCTATACTTTTTACGTTCTATTAATCCGTATCTGGGCTGCTCTTAATACAAAGACAAAAGTAGTTTATAATAATTGAATTTAAACTATCGTAAGACCTTTCAAAAAAGGACGGAGGGGTGAGGCCTATTGCTGTTGGGTCAACTTTACGTCGTTTGGCATCCAAAAGTGCGGTTAGACACATTAAGTCAAAATTACAGCCTATTTTCGAACCGTTAGGTTTTGGCACGAAAGGTGGGTGCGAAGCAGCCGTCCATGCTTTACGCACCTATCTTTCACACGATGATTGTGAAATTGTAGTCAAAATTGATGTAAAAAACGCCTTTAATTCGGTAAATAGGGACACTTTGCTGGCAGAAGTAAAGGAACAAATTCCCGAACTCTATAACTACCTTTATCTCTGCTATGCAGATCCTTCTAAATTACTATACAAGTCCCACCAATTATCATCTGAGGTAGGATGTCAGCAAGGTGACCCCCTTGGGCCAGCAATTTTCAGTTTAGCCATAAATCACATAATACAAAAAATTAAATCTAAATTTAATGTCTGGTATTTAGACGATGGAACCCTAGGAGGTGACGTGGATACCGTACTGTCCGATTTGACTCTTATCAAAACTAATTTTGAAAATATTGGTTTAGAACTAAATTATAGTAAGTGCGAACTCTTTATTCAAAAGACTTCCTATAGTTTGACTATTTTAAAATCCAAATTTGATTGTCTGACTCCTTCCTGGTATAAAAATAGTAGACAAATATTCACTTTGCCTCCTGGGTTCTCCTATTTTTGAAGAATCCTTTTCCGATTATATTTCTACCGATTTCTAAATTCCAAAATCACGCAAATCGTCTACTCGAAATTAACCCTCATTATGCTCTTGCGATTCTTAAGTTTTGTTTTTTTGTCCCTAAATTGACATACGTGCTCCGTTGCTGTCCGTTCTGGAAAAATATTAATTTATTAACACCTTTAGACGACTTAGTCAAAATTACCATAGAAAAAAATCTAAATATTCAGCTAACGGAGCGCTCCTGGTCCCAAGCATCCCTCCCTATTCGGTATGGGGGTTTAGGGATACGAAAAATTTCATGAGTGGCTTCTCCTGCATTTTTGGCATCCGTCCACAGCACGTCTGATCTCACAGGAAAGATCCTAAGGGCTCTGCCTATTAACTGTGAGACTGCGGGTTTGGAGGACGCCAAAAATGCATTCAAAATTGCTTGCCCTTCTAAAAATTTTCCTGACAAGCTAAAATCACATATATCAGTTATCCGTGCGGTGACGGAGTAAGAATACAAAAATCACCGCCCCTCTCTTCCCGTGGGTGTCGTAGGAGTCGACTAAGGGAAATACTGAGTATCCAGCTTCTCAGCCGGTGGTAGGGTATTTTTACTAGTACCCGCCTGGTTGGCTACCACCGTACATTCGGTGTAAACGCCCGTGAAATGACTTTCCTTCGTGTTTGCCGTGTTTCGGGGTCAGCCGGTGTATTTACCAGCATCTAACGGGCCAGCAAGGCGGTGGCAACTAACAGGTTACTGATTGTCTCCTGTTCGTTGCCGCCGCGATTTGGGCTCTACTTGTCACTTACGATCAGGTGGAGTGGAGCCACTTTGTTGTGCCAACGTTATTTTTATTGGGTCGGCAACGCGCATGTGACACCCTGAGGTTGCAGGCGCCCATAGGCTACGGTGACTGTTTTCCATCAGGCGGGCCGTATGCTTGTTTGCCACCGACGTGGTATAAAAAAAAAAATCACAAAGGAGCTGGGACAATGTGTATTGTGATCTAACATACAATTCTCTTCTAAACAGCTCTGTAGGTCCGGATCGTGCGAGACTTTTGGCGGTCGGAACCCGGGAAGCTGGTTACTGGCTGCATGCCCATCCTTCGGCTAGTACTGGTACTTTCCTGGATCCGGCCTCTCTTAGGCTCGCAACCGGCCTGAGACTCGGGGCCGTGGTATGTACCCCTCACTTATGCTGTTGTGGCACAGACGTGGACCGACTGGGACACCACGGACTAAGTTGTCAAAAAAGCGCAGGCTGTATTTCCAGACATGCGACGCTTAACGACATAATCCGCAGGTCTCTTGCCACGATCAACGTACCTGCTCTTCTTGAGCCTACTGGTATTATTAGAGATGATGGTAAAAGACCTGATGGTGTGTCTTTGGTTCCTTGGAGCTTGGGACGTAGACACCCTGGCACCGTCCCATCTTCAACGAACTACGTTTAAGGTAGCCGCTGCGGCGAATATGTGTATATAAATGCTGAATTTTTAAAACGTAATAAATATAAGGGCCCCCGCAAAGAGTACGATTTTGTACCGTTTGGCGTAGAAACTTTAGGTTCTTGGGGCCCCAGCGCACGCAAATTGTTTGCTGAGATCGCGCTACGTCTGGTTGATGTAACTAAAGACCGAAGAGCTGGCGACTTCCTCGCACAACGCATCAGTATTGCGATACAGCGAGGAAATGCCGCCAGCATCCTCGGTACAATGCCACAAGGGCCAATCTTAGATACAGGTTAGGTTAAGTAGATTAGTTAGATTTAATCTATGTACATAAATTGTAATTTTGAAAATAAATATATATAAATCATCGTAAGACATATTAACAATAAAATATAATTATGGGATTGTATTTACATCCCGCGGAGGTGTTGGGGCCGCGGCATCTTGGCAAAAACCTCCACAACCGCTATTAGGTGTACAATCTTAATTTTCTTAACAATGATTGCGGGATGCATCGTGGTGTGGTAGCAGTAGACCGGAACCTCACGCCTCACGCCGCTGTCCTTGGCAAAACAGAAATGGCGTAAACCTGTGGTACTAAGCACCGAGGGCCGCAGGGCGGTATGGAAGACCAAGGAGCTACACGGGCGGTTCTACAAGGCTCTCACGGGACCTGATGTAGATCTGACCGCGTAGGTGAAATGACTACGATTCGGGGACCTCTTGGGAGAACCTTGCCTGTGCAATTGCTGATGAGGTTATCATGATGAATAACTACTGGAAATATGTATATCCGAAGAACAGTACGGTCGATTCGATTCGGTCGGTCGAACATTTGTCAGGCATGCCGCCGCCCGGGTGAGTCAATCAGGCATATTATTTCCGGTTGTTGTCAGATTGTTAATACCAAGTACTTGCACAGACACAACCTCGTAGCCAGGATGATACACCAGCAGCTTGATCTTCAATACAACCTTGTGGGCTTCAATACACACCTGCGGCAGTTCACGAAAATGGTCGTGCCATGCTCTATTGGGATTGATCTATCATCACGGACAGGACTATTGTAGCCAATAAGCCTGATATCGTGCTGATAGATCTCGTCATCGACATCACCATCCCCCATGACGAGAACCTCGTGAAGGCCGAGAAGGACAAAGCCAGTAAGTCTAGGCTTGGCTCACGAGATAACCGACACGTGGGAGGTTGATTCGGGGATCATTGTACCGATAGTTGTTTTTTCGACCGGTCTCATCGCGTAAACTTTCGTTTAATTTTATCCTGACGTTTCGGGCATGACTTTACATCCGTGGTCACAGGCAGACTCACGTCATGCCCGAGATGTCAGGATAAAATTAAACGTAAGTTTACGCGATTAAGACCCGTTTGTCGTTAACCCTTATTTGCATAGTGATGGAAATATCCATCATGTATTGACAACATATAAGAATTCAAATTTGAATAAATCTTTGTCAAGGTCATGCAATTAAGGGTTAAAATATGAAATTTCTAACACGCCTAAAAAAACATCATCTGTTCTGAAGAATGTATTAAATTTCAGTGCAACCGTCTATGTATATTAGTACATTCTATTAGTATTTATGGATTCTGTTCCGCTTTTGCTAATTCCTAAGCCAGACAACGCGAGTAAAATACGACGAGAGCGACAAACATTTGTGGGGGTTCTAATTACTACTATTGCTCGTGCATTTGACAAATTTTCTCTGAGACCGTGTATGTAGAAGCTTCACTGATGCGCTTCACATAGGTATATACATTTGGGAACTCTGTATGTTTCTACATACATTCGTTTCTTTCGTAATTTCATATTTACCCACCCTTCGTACAAGGTAATGTCGTAGATAATAAATTAGTAGGTAATTAGTATACAGTGTGGAAATTAAACTCAGGCCCTGGAGAAAAACTACTTTAAATCCTTAAGCTGGCTCATTTTACTTAAAGGAAACAAAATAAATCTGCATCAAAAGATTTTTTAAACTCGCATGCGTTGCCCGGGACTCGAACCAACTAAAATAAAAAAAAAATAAACTTCATTCATCATCAATTCATCATTTTATTACACTATCGTTCAAGAGTTAAGGATTGCGGTAGAAATGTTATTAGGGACAATAGGGACATACAACACAACACTTTGCTGAAGACTACAAGAAATGAATTTCAACGGCGACTAATGTTGTGTAGTCGGAACGACGAGGCTCATTTCGAACAATTTATCAGTTAAATAATTTAAGTTTTACTAAATTTATAGTAAAATAAAGTTGATGTTAAATTTAACGATTATTTTTATTTTGAAGACCAAATGTTTGTTACATGTACTTTAACTAACAAATATGTACCAACCCTCTCTGTCTCTAATTCTTTGTTCATGCATCCTACTGATATCTTTGAGGTTGATAAAATAATTAAACAACTTAAACCTGATAGCGCGCCGGGCTACGACTGTGTAAAACCACTATTGATCAAAGAAGTGAAAGATGTTATACTTGAACCACTTGTCTACCTCTTTAACCTTAGTCTTGAAAAAGGATGCTTTCCTGAAAGTTGGAAATTAGCTATTGTTACACCGATTCACAAAGCTGGAGCTAAAGATTTACCTTCAAATTATCGGCCGATTTCTTTACTAAGCATATTCTCTAAAATTTTAGATAAAATAGTAAATAGTAGACTCGTTAATTATTTAAATCATAACAAACTTTTTTCGGATCGTCAATTTGGATTTAGGGTTGGTAAATCTACAGAGGATGCTGCTCTCCATCTCACCAACAAAATCTCGGGTTATCTTGATATTGGTAAATGTTGTCTAGGAGTATTTCTAGATCTTGCTAAGGCCTTTGATACAATTTCTAGCAGTATCCTTTTAAAAAACTAGAGGCTTTAGGAATACGTGGGACCACACTTGACTGGTTTTCTAGCTACCTTACCAATAGACAACAACTGTTAAAAATTGGTGACTTTAAAAGCTCCAAATCTTCTATTCATTTCGGCGTTCCACAGGGAAGTGTTCTCGGGCCAACACTCTTTACTATATATATTAATGATCTTCCACAATTAAACATCTTGAACTCTGAAATTATTTGCTACGCAGACGACACCGCGGTTTTATTTCACGGCAACACTTGGGCTGAAACGTACCAATCTGCCGAGAGAGGTCTATCAGAAATAGCAAACTGGCTTGATAACAATCTCCTGACTTTAAATGTAGACAAATGCTACCAAATTCCCTTTTCAAAAACTATTGTGTCATCTGCCCCACAAATCTACTCTCTTAAAATGCATTACTGCCAACAAAAAACTTCTAGTTGCTCCTGTAGTACTATAAAAAGATGTTACACTGTAAAATATTTAGGTCTTATATTAGACGAACACCTCTCTTTTAAACAACATATCAATTTGCTTTCCAAAAAAGTTAGAAAGATTATATACATCGTTAAACGTCTAAGGGATTGCTCGCCCAGAGACGTATTAAACATAATTTACCACGCACTTTGCCAGTCAATAATAATACTGTATCACAGTCTGGGGTAGCTCCTGCAAAACAGTTCTACTTGAACTGGAGCGCGCACAGCGTGCAGTTATAAAAGTAATGTTAAAAAAATCATTTATTTTTCCAACAAAACTATTATACAGAGAATCTGGACTTCTGACAGTACGGCAATTATTCATACTTTATGCTGTTATCAGAATTCATAAAAATATACCACACTATGAATCAACAAACCACATCCTAAACAGAAGAATATACCGAGTACCTGTCCCTCCTATCAAAACAACATTTGCCAAACGCTGTGCCTCATATATGCATCCATTTATTTATAATTCTGTATGTAAAATCTGTGATATAAGAAAATTAACGATATTCAAAGTTAAATCTACCTTAAAGAAATGGTTTAACACTCTCTTATGATGATACAGAAGAAATTTTAACAACATGTTTTAGAAGGGTTGACTACTTACACTAACACACACACTTACACATTCACACTCACACACGTCTTACACAAATTATCTTAATTATTTATTTATTAAACTAATTTTATACTTTAACTTTGTGTTACCTATTAACTGACTTTTGAGTCTCAAGATACAGGCTCAGCCTAGTTTGAGACTCTTGGGATATCTTTGTGATTATTGTTAATTCGTTTAATTATTCAATAAATTATTCTTATTCCTTAAAAAAAAAAAAAAAAAAAAAAAAAAAAAAAAAAAAAAAAAAAAAAAAAAATAATAATTGTTCTTTATCCTGAATATTATTACTATCGATTACTATTACTATTATAATAAAATAAAGAGTGTTTTTTTTTTCATTTTAATTGTTTCGAGTCCCGGGCAAAGCAGTGAGTTTAATTTTTTTTAATACAGATTTGTTTCCTTTTAAAAATAAAGGAATGTCTCGTTTAAGTAAAATCCTCCAGGGCCTGAGTTTAAGTTCCACACTGTATACCTAAATTGTATTGAAACATCTTACACAATTCGATATAGTAGAAGTTTCTGGAGAATATACAGGGTTATCAATCCAAATGGGTCAGTATAGAGGTTTTGGAAACCATAACAGATAGGTAGCAAAATCTAGTGTTAGAAACCATGACTTACAAAAATACGTGTTGGTACTCGGCCCAGCAATTGAACCTGATCTTCCTGAAAAATAAAATTTGGTTATTTTTCTTTGGATATCGGTTGTGTAGCTCTTAAACATAACTTCAATATGAGGTACTGTCTAGGTAAGTTTGTATATGTGTATGTAATTTATTTGAGTCAAATAAGTGTTAAATATAGTTCATTAATAATTCCCAAAGTTTTCATCATCACCATTGCAGCCATAATTTAAGACGTCCACAGCCACAGCTTCATAACATTAGCTTCACCTTTGGACCCCGATATGTACACCGGTTGGAAGCGACCTGCCTCCAGCGTCTCCCGGTGATCCTGTTATATGTATTAAAACATGTAATTTTTCGAATAGGAAAATAAATACTACCATTAGAATTTTTTATTATAAGCGAAACTTAATCATCGTTTTATTGAATCCACGCGAGGAATTTCATTCATTTCAAACCGCCCATTTCTTGATCTACCATCTCCGTTATGTTTGAGAATAAGTAATGGTCTCGTTAATTTATAAAGGGTGACGGCTATATTCCCTAATGAGAGGTAATATAAATCAATTTAGATGGCACGGAAACTTTTGTAAGAGTAGGTAATTAATTATATTACGTAGTTTCAGGACGAGGGTCTTAGCCCTGAATGTCGTCCGCTCCGTCTTTCATTATTTTAGTACAAACAGGTATAGAAGGTTGACTTTGGTTAATGATACACCGAAATATATGATCGAATTTCTTCGAATCGATATCTTGGAGCAATCATAGACGAACCGAGCACAGAAATAAGGCTTGTCTTGCTATTGCTAAGTGACTACTTAATTTCTGATATGTGCAGCGTGCATAACAAACGTTAGGTAATTTTCTAGCTGAATAGGTAGACAGTCAAAAAAAAAAAAAAATCAAAAATAGTTTATTTATATAGACAGTGAGTTGAGTAAGTACACAATATAGTTCTTAATATATATAACAAAGATTACTTAACACTGTACGGTACAAACATTTTAGGCGTAAGATTTGACTGTGACTCCTACACTAGGCTATTCGGCCTGTATTGTAGGTCGACACTACAATACGATTTCCAACAGAACCTGGGTTAACTGGCGCTAAAGATACTTTGAAAATATGTAAGGTTTTTAGGTATTTGTATATACAATTTAAAAAGGTCAAAAGTAGGCGTTAATATATACATTGTTTTCCAAATAGTAAGAGGGCAGGTACTTGCAGTTACGGTGTGTGGAAGGGAGTGTGTGTGTGAGTGAGTAAAGTGGGTAGTTGATAAATCGTGTGTAGAATTTGAATGCTTGAGATTAAAATGTGTGTAAGTTAAGGTTTATGGTATTATCATTTCTGTCTGTTGATAATTTAGCGTGCTTAACCAGTTATGAGTAGTTATTTTAACTTCCCTGGTAGTGTTGCTTTTAATGTTACAGGCTTCGTTCACTTTTCTGTAGATGTGCATAAACATGAAAAGACCAAGTCTCTTAGCAAATTTGGTGTTTACTTCTGGCATAGGAATCATAAAAATACGTTTCTGTAAACGGGACCTATAGTCAGGAAGGTTTTGTACTATTTTATGTGCTATGATAGTACACCGCAGTATGTATAGTTGCCGTACCGTAAGAACTTCGCATTCTTTATACAGTTGGTGGGTTGGATGCCGACGTGGTTTTGAGTGCATAACTTTTAAAACCGAGCGTTGGGCTCTCTCGAGCAGTATCATATGCGAACTAGCGGCACCTCCCCAGGCTGGAATGCAGTAGACTGTTACGGACTGACAGAGTGCCAGGTATGTTGACTTTAGGAGAGACTTGCTCATAACACTGCGGAGTTTTTTGAACACATATATTAGCTTTCGGACTCGATTAGCTGTGGAAGAAATGTGGTCCCTAAAATTGAGTTTTTCATCCAGTGTAATACCTAAATACTTGACAGAGGTTGACCTTTGTATTATGTTATCACTATTGATGGCAGTAGGATTTGGATCAAAACTAAGGTTATGAATTCTCAATTTGTTAAAGAGCGTAGGGGCAGAGGTAGAAGATTTGTGGAAGCAAACGAATGACGTCTTTTCTACGTTTAGAGTCAAGAGATTTTCGTGTAACCAATTTGTTATACGCGTCATTCCATTTTCCGCAGTTGTTTTTAAAGAGTCCCATGAAGCGTCGTGAAATATAACCGCTGTATCATCGGCGTAGCAAACAATTTCTGCGTTAGCGAGTTTTAAAGAGGCTAGATCATTGATATATAGCAGGAATAACGTGGGACCCAAAATGCTGCCTTGAGGGACGCCGAAACTGATTGTGCTAATATCACTTTTCTTATCACAAATTTTAACACATTGCTT